>BMAV01024331.1:21672-39093 GCA_019973955.1 Trichonephila inaurata madagascariensis | reverse complement strand
TGTGTGTGTGTGTGTGTGTGTGTGTGTGTGTGTGTGAATTCCTCTACCTTTTATTAATCTTACGATACACGACCACCAATGACCAACACTTGTACTTTAGCTTGCTTTTAACCATTGCCTCACCTACTCAACGATTGCCACTTAACAGAGTTTTTATTTGCATAAATCAAGTCCTCTCTACGGAAAATGGTTTTTAAACTAATATCACAGTTCAAGAATATTTTCCACAAGAGGATTAGTATAAGCCCGAATAGAAAATGTTACACTCTGACCCACTGAAGTATCTGATCATGGGTCTGTTGTATACTGTTCTGTTACCGTTCTTCAGCAATACAATTGATGAAGGTCCTGAGTAGAAATTCTTTAGCGGGGTTTGCAGTCTGTGTTTGACAAAGAACACACGATCTAAGGATGTCTAGTGATATACCTATATTTTAAGTATCATAAATATGGCTCAAAATTATGAAATCCATCACTAATAGCCCTAGCCCTGCTCTTCAGAGTGATATTAATAAACAATTAATCCAATTCTTGTATTTCCACCCCTCCAATATTTTTCTTCCATCGTGCATTAGCAGAGGTTAGTTTAAATTACAGGTACACATTTTTTTATCGCATGAACTCCATTCATTTGACATAAGGGTCACATGACACTTGCAAACGTATATTTCTAGACAATCAGTTCTGGCACCTAACAGTTGCCAATTTTTCCTTTTTACAGAAACTTACTTAAAGAATCCATATTTGAAAACATTATTTTAATCAAAAGTTCAATTAGTTTAAAAAGAAAGTATGGATACTAAAAAGCAAAAAATAAAAAAAGATTTTGCTTTGTTTTAAAAGAGGATCTGCTAACACACACCCACGCATCAATCTTTAATTATTAAATTTGAAATTGTAAAGCAAAACAACAAATACACAAAATCAAAGATTTATTTCAAGGAAAACATGCGATTGCGTTGGTGGCGTGATCTTTAGGAATTGAGCTCATTAACAAGTGTAAGGAACCACAATGACGAATAAGGCCCTTGAGCAAATGGAATCAACGAACCAGATTTTTCCACTCATTCCTTAATTTAAAGTCAAAAATAACTTTCTTTAGATAACTTCTCACACTTCTTTTATTAAGTTGTTAACTCTTTGACGTCGTATTCTTGAAATGCATTTTTCGCTTCAACGCCTCTCAATGCGAAGTAGTCCATGCGAAATCCAAAACATGTATTAACCATTTATTTCAACAACTTTTCCTTTGAAGATAAATTTGGAAGGATCACTGTTTACTACATTATTTATTGATTTTGATTTTAAAAAACAGATAATATAAATAAATAAAACTATATGCTCGGAGTAGGCATTACGTCGATAGCGATCGACCGGTGGACTGCCGAGACATTTTCGGGTGACCACCTGAAGATTTTAGCAGTTAGTAATTATAAACGAAAATATTCAAGATTGACTGAAGTGTATGCAGACTATATAAGTCTGCTACTGACTATAACAACGAAAACGAACTTTATATAAAAATATTTAGATAAACTTTAGATAAAAATGTCTTTTTTTTTTAAATGTATTTTGAATTGTTTGATAGTAAATATATCATTTGATATTATTATAACTGTAGCTATTATTATAAGGTTTGTATATTTTGCGTTTTTTTAAACGCAGTTTTAAAAGTGTTAGTTTTTTTTTTTATTTTTTTTTTAGTCCTATAAGTACATATTCCGTATTTATTATTAATTTATAATAAATATTGTTGACCTTTTCCTACCTCACCACACCTACGACACTGAGCATTGGCACACACAAGAATTTTTGGTGGGGGTCGTGGTCGAGGGTCTAAAGTCTACCATTCTAGTGTAATACCGCAATACACTGCCAAACTTTTTTTTTAATTTTGTAGATTGTCGGGAACAAAAACAGTAAAAAATAAATTACTAAATAAATACTCTGCATTAAATAATTAAAAAAAGTATTAATAACAAGTACTTAATTAAGTTTATCGTACTGTATACATGGAATTAAAATCAATCGGTAAAAAAAATTAAGGGCTGTGGGGATGGTCCGGACTAGTGCCCCCCCCCCCTTGTGTGCACCACTGACATTGGGTGTACCGCAACAGATTGAAAACATTAGAAGCAGACCGCGACATCAACCACTGACACATCTGCTACAAAAAGACAACAAAAGATTTAGTATATACCTTGCAGTGTCTCTTTAATGCCTGTGGCCATAGTAGCCTAGAGGCCATGATTACGGACTCGTTGCCGGCGTGTCATGAGTTCAAGCCTAATTCCACTGAAGACCGCCATGTAGGGGGCTGTAGTATCCCAGTAGTCAAGGTATCGGATCATGGTAGGCATGTCATGAGTTCAAGCCAAGTACCACTAAAAACCCGCCGTGTAGGGGAGCGATGCCTGTTAAATCTGTCAAGATCTCAAACGTCCTCCTGTTGGTGTGGTATGGTAGTTAGGAGAGGGGGTACCAACTCAGGTGTCGTCCTCATCACTTGACCATGGATAAAAATTACGTGGTCCGTTGCCTATAGCCCTGTTGCAGCTGAACAGTGCGACGTTAATATTCACTCACTCACAGACCGCCATGTAGAGAGGGCTGCGCGTTAAATCTGTCGAGGCTCAAACGTCCTCCCGTTTATGGGGTGGGGAAGTAAGGATAGGGATGCCGGCTCAGGTGTCATCCTTCTCACTTGACGACAGATAAAAATTGCGTGGCCCGTTGCCTATATCCCTGGTGCAGCTTTATAGTGCGACTTTATAACTTTCACAGTCATTTATCTCTACTTCGTACCACGTATGACTTAAAAACTGCATTGTGTTTTTCTCTGTAACAACACCTGTAAGTGGCCATGACAGCCTAGTGGTCAAGGTATAGGACTCGTGGCTGGCTTGTCACGAGTTCAAGCCCAGTACCCCTGAGAACCCACCGTGTATGAGAGGGATGCATGTTAAATCTGTCGAGAGCTCAAACGTCCTCCCATTGGGGTGGTGTGGTAGTTAGTAGACGGAGGGTGCCAGCTCAGGTGTCGTCCTCGTCACTTGACCATAGTTCAAAATCACAAAGTCCGTCGCCAAAAGACCTCGTGTAGCTTAACAGTGCGACGTTAATATTCCCTCACACTCACGCAACTTCGGTAGTTCGTATAAATGCCATCTGTGGAATCCAACCTTAAACTTACGGCCTTTCAAAGTCTAAGCTACGATGAAGCATCAAACCATAGAGGAACAGAAAAATAATGTGAATACAATCTCATCCTTTCTTAAAAAGAAATCTTGACTTTCCCTAAAAAGTTTGTTGTAAAATTCTTTTTCTTCCACGAAAATTCGTTACTTTGCCAAAGATTTTAAAATCCATTTTGTAGTTAAAAAACTTGAGCTGTTGATGCACTTTACTTTCTAAGCATAACCAGAAGGAAGATTTTTTGAAAATTTTTAAGTACCATGTAAAAAGCTTGTGGTAGCGACCGCACTCTTTCCAGAAAGTATTTTTAACCTTAATTTTGTGTCATATTTTGAATTCTTATTTACATTGATTCATATTATAATATAGGATCATTAATAAATACTCTAAGGCTGGGCTATATATCTGAGGATGTCCTTCTCTCAGCTTGATGATTTTAAATAATTCTTGGTAACCTAAATGGGTTCCTTTTGTTTATACTTTTCTCTTCGTATTATGACAACACTTTTATGATCATTTGACTACCATTTATTTTGTTTGTTGTATTTATATTAACCATGAACGTTTTCATTTTAGGGTTGTAAATTAATCTTTTAGTCTCCAAATCTGGAAATCAGAAATCATTAATCCAGATGATTCTGAACTGGATAATGGAACACAATTATTAAATTATTGTATTGTCATCGGTCCTTGACAAGTGTGAAAAATTTCTAATTAATCTGACCTTTTAAAATGGGTAAAAATCGAGTTCAAAGATTCCGTTACATACAGGTGAAGCTAATAAAAGCGTGTTTAAAAACGCGATAATGCCTAAATTTCATTCTTCTTGTAGTAGCATTTAACATTTCTTTTTTTCCTTTCATTTTCATTCTTCTCTT
This sequence comes from Trichonephila inaurata madagascariensis, assembly GCA_019973955.1. Lineage (NCBI taxonomy): Eukaryota > Metazoa > Arthropoda > Arachnida > Araneae > Nephilidae > Trichonephila > Trichonephila inaurata. The sequence goes on along the minus strand of BMAV01024331.1, from coordinate 35,020 downwards.
TATCTAAAAAAACCGGAATCTTCTTTGCATAAACAGGTTTTGAAATTCTAAGAAAAATTTTCAATCTACACCTGTTGGCGCCTTCGAACGTAATTGGCGACTTCAGGGTTGCCAGAAAAAACATATGTAACGCGCCATTTAATTTTTAGGAGAACGTTGATGCAACTGATGGAATTAACATGAAAGGTATGATGCTTTGGGCCGAGCGCTTTAAAGCAATATTTCTTCTTAAACCCTGTAAATAGTCCTTAAATGTTTGTGTGTGTGAGTGTAGTACTGTGAAGTTATGTTTAGTCATCAATAAACTTATTCGTATACCAAGGGTTCTTCAATTATCAGATCGAACATTAAAATCAACGTTACAGTCCTCTTGCTCTCCATTGAATTCTCGATGAACCAACACACTACTATATAGCGGTAGCAGTTTTCTAATTCAACAATTTCAAGGAATCCATTATAAGTGTAAAATCATTACTTTCAGTTGTGCGTATAAAAACAACAAAAATCAAAGAGGAGAAATTAAATTTCTGTCTCATTCTACAATCAATGTAATTTAACGAATATTGAATGTTTTTGTATGTTTTATCCGAAAAGACGTGAAACAAAATAAATTCTTGCGGAATTCAGGAAATACATTTTATTCTCGGTATTAACACTACAATATATGAATAAACTCTAAATAAAAGGGTTTAATCTTCCAGGATGGTGTTAAAGCTCTTCGAAACAAAGATTTAATGTATTATTAAGATCTTAACTGACTACATAAATCCAGAACTCTCTCTATATATATTTTTAAATACCATTCAATATAAAATTCTATCAGAATTAGTGTCAATACAGAAAAGTCTAAGAGCTTGGCACACAAGGACCTTATAGTGTCTAGGGAAACACATAATTTATAACGTCGACCATTTATGTCAGAGAAATATGTTTCCATGGCTTACATATAAATTTTTCCATTTTTAAAGAGGAATGAAACACGTGGTGCTCCTCCTCCCCAAATCGGTCATATTTCTGGAAAATAAGGCCATGAATTTAATTCCGAAAGGATTTTAGGGGGATTTATTAGTGAAGAGAGAAATAAAGTCACATATATTCTTTTGGAATGGCTGCTCCCAAGGGTGATTATTCATTTTCACAGTAAGATAGCTTAGAAACTCTATTCTTGGTTGTGACTTTAGTAGACTCTGAATTTCAAGAAAATGCAACTTTTCTTTGATAAAGAATACTATAGTACCGGAAAGAAATTCATGTATATGTTGGGACGAGAGTTGGAGCAAAAAAGATATTAAAAATAAATTTTTCACCATTTTAATGCATTTTAAATTCATAAGAAGATAATACAGGATACTATGCACACCTTTGTTAAGACAAGAATATTTTGATAGATATTTTCTATGGGTTATTGCATACGCGAATAATGGAGAGAGGGTAAATAAAAATGTTAGTGTTTTGCAATTCCTATTATTAGTTCACACTCTCCCTATGTATACTTAAGGTATCCGACTACGTTCGGAACCGTTATTTTGCAAAAACGTATAAATGGATAATATGTATGATATTTAGTGCCACTTAGATTAGAAAATGTATATAAAATTGTTTTAAGAATAGTATTACAATAAAAAATTATTTAAGTACACTATTTTGACAGAAAATGAACATAGAATGACCCATTTTCAAAATATTCTCCTTTTGTGAAAAATGCTTCTATTATAATATTTTGCATAAATATAGCTCTTACTTCTGTACAGAGGCTCAACTAGAATGTTTGAAATATATAACTTAGAAGTGGGTTTATCCATGTTTTACGACAACAGAGGGGAGAAATTTTCAGGAGAAACGCCGCTAATTATTTTGTTTGTAACTCTGAAAATTATGTGAATTTATCAAAAACTGTAGGGCCTCTGTACAGAGGTCTGAGCTATATACAGGTAAAATATTACTATAATAGAAGCATTTTTCACAAAAGGAGAACATTTTGAAAAAAGGTTATTCTAAGTTAATTTTTTGCCGAAATATTGTATTTAAATAATTTTTTTGTCACAATGTCCTTAAAACAATTTTATACATATATTCTAATCTAAGTGACACTAAATATCACGAAAATTATCCATTTATGTGCTTTTTTTAAAATCACGGTTCCGAACGTAGGTGGATACCTTAAAGATATATATATATATATATCTTGTTCAAAATTTCAATCATCAATAAAATACTTTTTTATTCAACCGCTCAAGTTCAAATAATTTTTTTTAAACTTGTAGTGGACAACACTTGATGTCCATATAGTTTTTCAAATATTAATTCATTAATTAAATTTAATTAATTAATTATAGTTTAAAAGATATATTTCAGTTCATATTCCTCTAAATGGCAGCAGCACCACTGGATAAAACAAATTTTGAAGAATTTGTGAGGAACATCTAACTTAAGATGACGTCAGTATCCCTTTTACATTGGTTTAAAGATAAATTCTTACGTATTATATTCAACTTTTATTAAAACATGTAATTACAAATTTAATGTGATTAAAAAGTTTTTGATGTTGATTTAAAAGTTGTATGGTAGTGACTTGGTCTATTATTTTCAGTGTCTTTTGTGTTTAAGTTAACACCAGTGGATAATATAATACACACATTTATTAATCTCGAGAATGGCCAGACCCTCTGTGGTTCATAGTCTAGGAGTAACTGCTCGAAACTGAACAGTAGGGTTGCCAGATACAATATTAAATACATACAAAGAAATGCTACAGAGCCAGCCGCCACAGTACCCCCTCCAGTGTCCAAAACTGGTACAAGAAGTCTTACAACAATCTGGTTGACAGGTATCTTTGTGGAAAATGCACTCGGCGACCGAAGCGGGTGGTTTGGGTAGCAGGAACCTCTTTGTGTTTTAGGGATAACAGATGGTTGATTAGACTCGTATTGTGTCAGACAACGGGAATGCTGATATCCGAGAAAATGCGTCTGAGGACACATTATATGTAAATAATACAACATACATTAAATGTGAAAGGTATAAGAAGCTGAAAGGCATTATCGAGAAAGAAATAGATAGGTAAAGTATATTTAGAATGATTATATAGAGAAGTTTAGCACAAAGAAACAAGCCGTGACTAAAAACAATTGTGATTTATTTGCCATCCGAAACTTTTAGGGATGAATTAATACGCAGAAGGTGATTACGTCTGCTTCAGTCACCATTATGGTAGTGACTTGGTCTATTATTTTTAGTGCCTTTTGTGTTTAAGTTAACACCAGCGGGTAATATATAATACACACATTTATTAATCTCGAGAATGGCCAGCCCCTCTGTGGTTCATAGTCCCGGAGTAACTATTCGAAACAGAACAGTAGGATTGCCAGATACAATATAAAATATATACAAAGAAATGCTACAGAGCCAGCCACCACAGTTGTTTTGCCAGTTAATATTGTGATTCTGTCATATGTATATGGATATGTATATTAATTGTGATTATTTAATTAAAAATAACTAAAGTCAAATTTGTCATTGTTGATCTAAATAGGAATTGATTTTTAAAAAAAATTATATTACTTATTTTATTTAAAATAACCAAATTGTTACGTCGATTGGGGTTCAAAGATTCTCTATGCTATCAGTCTTAAACAGCAAGACAGTTCTTCAGGAGCGATGAAAGTTTATTGTCAAACAAGTAATATAAAAAAAAAATTTGAGTCAATTCCTACTTAGATCAACAAAGTAAAATTTTATTTTAGCTACTTTTTATTAAATTGTTACAATTAATATAAATATGTATATACACATGACAGAATCACAAAGATTAAGTGGTAATTAATTTTTATTAATTATCATTAATGTATCGTAATGTCATCCAAAACAATCGTGTTCATAAAATTTCAGTTCAACTGAATGCTTTAAAACGTGAGAAAAAATCATTTTCAAGTTTTGACTCAAGTCGCCAAAAATGATGTCAACATGGCTGTATTTGTAATTCTTTAAATAATTAGTTCAAATCAATTAATTTTTATTCATTATAGTTAAATTATTGTATTGTCATCCAAAATAATCATGTATATAAAATTTTCAGCTCGATTGAGCGCTTTAAAACGTATTTTATTAACGATTGAAAATTCCACCAAGATAAATAAATAAATAATAGAGAGTGTGAGTCGATAGTAGGAATTGAAAAACAATCCTTAGAAATGCAGGATGCAGCACTAAAATTCGTTAAATAAATCCCAGTAAGTTTTCACACCTTCCACAGCACTCAGACACAATTATCAGTGTCTAAAATACAAGTATGTAAAAGATTATTCACAAGCACTCACTCGTCCTATTCAACAGCCGAAGTAATAACTAATTGCTAGTCGACTCTTCAGTGGTTAAAGCAATACTGACTAACTTCTACGAGAGGCTTTCTTCTTTAGTCTGTACAGATTTCTCTCGAAAAATCCGCTTACGTCAGGATAAGCGACATACGTCATTTCCCCTGTAAGCATCTATAAGGTCCCCAACTTGCCAAAAATAGTTGCCAACTTGTCTCTATCGCCAGAATTTTGCCATGTTTCCATTGAATCACCATTATAATGTAAGGAACGGTGTTGCGTGCAAATATTACAATTTTTAACATAAAATAAATACAACATAGAGTAAAATGAACGTATTACACATCCAGATATAAATTATTTATACTATTTTAAGAATTCATTACACAAAATTCGTAACAATAGCCTTAGAAATAAGAAGAAAAATTTTAGTTTATTCAAATTTCTTTATAATTTGTACAGTTTTTTGCATCCATGTTCATAGCATGCATAAACGAATCTTTAACATTTTTTTCTAACCATCTTGGCGATGGAAATGATAAAAAACATTCGATTTTTCATCAATGCATTTGATTCAAGATTTTTTGAATTTTCTGTAGCATAACTCTATTTTGTATCTTTGAGCCGTATTTGCTATTTCGTCGAGGGAACTGACTACTCCATCGTTGCAAAAATCCATGAGAACGGAGCTATAGAAAGTACCATATTTTGAATATTTTTCACGGTTGTTTGGAAAATTACGCATTTAGAAACTTGTTGCCGTTAATTTGGAAAAACGGTATTGAAATTTGAACTGTTTAATCATTTCTTAACCAAAACGGAATACGTGAATTCCCGTCTTTCACTTTTCAACTGTTGGCGATGAATAACGGAAAAACTTGTATCAGATCTTTTAAGGAAATACCAATCATTGCGGAGTTTACAAACCACTTTTTTAAACAATACTTTTTTAATTTTTTTTTCAAAACAGAACATTAAGGGATTAATATGGAAATTCAGGCATCTTCACATATGTCTTCAATGTGTTAATTATCTAGTAAAAGACTTGATATCTGTTGGTTAAAATGATGTTATCAGTTTGAAATATGGAGGGTATTCAGAAAAAAATCTCACCATAATTTTTCGTACATAAGCTTAAAAAGTAGGGATAGCGTGATTTGGTAATCATTGATCAATAATGCGTTTGTATAAATCTTTTTCTTACCTATAAAAGCTTTTAATCCACCAATAGATCGCCAATAGCAGAGCGAATATATACATTTATTGCCATAAAAATTTGCCCATTAAGAAATAACTGTGGGCTTATTGCGAAACTTAATATGAAGGTACGTATCAGGCAGATATGTAAATGATAAGAAATGTAACATAATTGCACATTGCGTAATGCCACCAGAGAGCACTGAACTTCGTTCTTCTTGTATTATAAAAAAGGTAAATAGAGCTTGTTTGCATGTATTTAATGTTTCAGAGGGATGCTTTTTAGCTGGAGATGTCATTACTCCGCCATTGGGGACAATATGTGCAGCTATCAGAGTTTGAGAGGGAAAAATCATGGAGATGATGGAAACTGGGTGGCCAGCTCGGCGAGTAGCTCACCACCTAGGCCGTTCTGACTTTACTACTAAGAGCTGTTGGCATGCATGGACAAGAGATAAATCTGTTACCCGGCGATCAGGTTCAGGACACACTCAGTAGACCAATAGAGGAGAATACCGTTCCATCATACGATTCACAAGCACAGCACCAACTGTCTGCTTGTCTCCCATCCATACACAAACAACATTTTCTCTACGGTCCTATGTGTCAGTCCATGCCCTTGCAAGGCGCGTAGCTGAAGGATAGTTGCAATCGCAGCACCAATTACTTGTATTGCCATTGACACCCATTCACCATCGCCTCTGTCTGAATTGTTATCATGCTCGAAGGAATTGTAAAACAATCAAATGGAGAATTGGGTCGTCTTCAGCGATGAAACTAAATTCAATTTGGGCAGTGATGATAATCGTATACGTGAGTGGAGGCCCCGAGGTGAACGTTTTAACCTTTTATCTACCGACGGTACTTATAACTACCACTCACTTTAAAATTATATAGAATAACCATTTTTAAGATTATTTTGACGATACTTAGCATTAATATTTTTTTAAATCCTCTCTTCCAAGATATATGGCAGCACGGGTTCTATGATGAGTATTTTAGCGGAAAAGGCGAATAGTTTTATGGAAGAAATTGCATTTTCTGCTGACGGCGTTCTCAGCGGATTGCGAAGGTTAACATTTTTGCCCCGAAAAAATAGTTAATGTTAAAATTTAAGTGTTTTAATTGTTGTTGTTGTTTTGTATGTTAATGAAGACCATAGAAAACGATTTGACAATTTATTTTAAGTAAACAGTGTATATAATTAATTTTACAGTCGAATATCTTTAATTAATTGCATACAACATACGGTCACCTCTACTATTGAACAACGGCACCATAACAGCCCAGAAGTGACATTCTTCAGCCACATGGGTACCACTCATGGTAAGCATCCCAACAGCCATTTTGAAACAGGAAAACCACAACCCCCGACAGCAAGGGTTTCACAGGACTGCCTCCATCACATTTTCACCCTTTCCTGTCCTGCTAAATCCCCATATTTGTCACCCATTGAGCATATCTGGAAACATTTAGAACGTTAAGCTGGACTGAACTGCCTATGTAGATTGAATGAGAAGCGCGTTTACAGTAGTTGTAAAATGAGATGTCGCAGGACATCGTACGTGACATGCATGCCCCAATACCCGACTGTATCACAAATCCATTCATGCTAGAGATAGCCCAAAAGGGTACTAAAACCAACCTTCATTTGCAATTTTTTCTACAATAAATGATCATTTGGCTTTAATTTTGCAATATTTTACTTACATCAACGTTGTACTTTCGTATGCAAAATTTCGTTTTATTCTGACAAATATTTCTTAATACTCAAATGTTTAAGGCAATGAGTGTGTAAATGTCTTCAGGTTTACGATTTATTCAAAATTACAAACCCTTAAATAATGTCACTTCCTTACATTTTAATTAAGAGGTGTTGGAAAGCTGTATATAAAATCATATTTCTTTGACAATTTGAGATTTTTACATTTTTATATTGTATAGATTTTTAATCTTTCTAAAAATACCTTACTTTAAAAATTAGCTAAAGGCTCATTTCGGAATAATGAGAAAGATGTACTTTAATTGTATGAAAAATTTCAAGCATGTACCTATAAAAGATTTTGAGAAAAAGTACATCAAAAACAGCCAATTTAACATTGTCAGTATATATTGAGAGGCAGGGTTCTAACTCCCTTAATTTGTTATTTTTATGTATTTTTAATCAATGCTTCTGCAAGGGAACCATACCCAATGCATCACCTGCGTCTCAAAGGGAGACGTTTCACTTCTGCTTCCAAAAGTGACAATAGTTGGGAAAAGTGTATGGCAAGCTAAAGACATTATTATAGAGGAGGTTATTTTAAGATTGATTTATACGAGAGAGTATTCTTTTTTATGAATAAAAGTTGCATTTTTTTTAAAAAGACAAGAATTATACCGCAAGATAAGTAAAAAAATTTACATTTCACTAATATTTACTGCATCATTATATTTTTTTTTCCTTTTTGTCTAAGGAAAATCAATAATACTCAAGATTCTAAAAAGTTTAAGTGGTATTTTCTATCACATCAATCTAATACTTTACATGGTTTTCGTTTTATCTTCGTCTTGTCCACAAAACACTTTCCATTACTGCATCCTAGCAGACATAATAATGTCTTCTGCAGCAATACATCCATCACAATTAAGTACAGTGATTAACTAAAAGCAGATGGCTGGGGAAGCAAAAACATCTGGATAAATGCCATTAATACCTGAGAGATCTGTTAAACCATTGGTTAGTGTAATGTTTCACTAATCCACTGAGACAAATAGAATAAAGAACACTTTTTCATCTCGGAAAAAAAAATAATTGACATCATTCTGTTATAACTGTGCAAATTATAACTATTTGTTATCGTTAATTTTCAAAATCTTTTCAGTTATGGGTGAAAAAACATTAGAAGGCACTCGCTTTATCTTTCCTGAGTTGATCTGCTGTAATCTACATTGGTAATTTCTAGTTCCAATATTGCAATAAATAACGATAATTTTTGAAAGTTATACCTAAAAAAATTAAATAATTGTTACAACTATTAGATAGGCTCTGCAAATACCTTATGCAACGTTTGTTGGACAATAACTTTATTAAAACAGTTATAAAAGCACAGAACAGAAACATACATATTGAAAAAAAATGGGAACTCTGATTTTAAATCTCATTCTAATTCAGAACTATGTGACAGTGATTTTTAAATCGAATTCTAACATCTGAAATCATTTAGTGATGCAATCACGAATCAATCCACGGCCGGCGAGTATGACATCACTTTAAATCCTTACGTCATAGTTATGGTGTCCCACACGTGGTCAGGGACCTGTTCACGAATAAATCAGTTGGCATGGCAACAATAAGAGGCAAAAGAAGGAATAATCCGAATAAAGAAAATTGCACACATTACAAGACTAAAAGGAAATGTTTAGCAATTGCTTTCTTTTGACTAACTAGATAGAGTTTTCAATGAATTGTATTAGCGAAGCATCTGGAAGATGCATAAAATAGAGGACTTTCCAATAATGAATCATAACTTCCATGAAAAGGTAATTCTTTTGAACCATAAGATTTGTACCAATGTATTACAGATGGATTCAAGAACAGTAAATGCAGATGCCAACATTTGAGAGAGGACGTTCAGTTGAATCAGCTTTGTCACAAAGCAGGATTATTTGAACTTCGAATCGGAGTGATGATATTATTTGACAGCTTTGGTAAAAATGGTGGGACCAGAACTTTACAGAATATCAAGAATGTAGTTGTCACCCGAGAGCGATGACACAACATAAAGACAGAATGACCATGTGATCGACACTCAAGTCATTCATACATTCTTATAAACGATGCGATTTTTAACCGGGACACCACTGATTGCTATAATCACCAAAAGGCAACTCAGCAAATGAAGGCTGGGGTCATGGAGACCATTACACTGAATGTTCCTAACTATTGCACGCTTTCTGGGTCATTTGCAATAGTGACTAACACATTCGACACATAATCTCACGAAATGGAATAGAATTATTATCAAAGTTGAGTCCTGCTTCAAAATGAGCTCTGATGACTAGTAAAAATGCGACTGGCAAATCTGGCTCTACCACCTCGCAGTTCAATAAACAATTCTAAAGATTGGAGTGCAATTTCATTAGACAGAATACAATCGTGGTTATCACCCATGACAACCTTTCAAACGGTAGTACATCTACGAGATTCTACGTCCCGTACTATTACTCTTCTTTTCATAGATCTCTGGGTCTACATTTTAAAAAGGATAAACCCTGGACATGCATGACATGCTTTTTTACGGCTTGTCTTCGTATGCTTTTTCAAAATTGCCATGTCCGGCGTGATTGCCAGATCTTTCCCCAGTATGATACACTTGAATTCTGATGAGTAGGCATCCCCAACCATTTGTAGATCATATCAATCTTTGCTAACTGGAATGTGAATTGAAGAAACCCCTTAGGAGGATAACCACCAACTACAAGTCAATCTTCCCAGAGGAACATCGGCTTGCATCAAGGTTGGAAAGGACGAAAGCATTATTGATTTTTTTCACTGCTGTGGCTATAATTTCTGAATAAGCATTCAATTTTTATGATACTCTAAGCATTTTGTTTTTCAATACATGTACACTACATCTACATTTTTGTGTATATATACGAGTATATGACACCATTGACTTCATACATTGCAGGAAATAATGAAATCGAACCTTTTTTCAATATTTAAAATTATTTTTTAACTTCAAATGAATAAATTACGGTGGGCATTTTTTAAATATCTGATTATATTAAAGTAAGGTGGCATATCAAGAATAATCTTCGCTTTTTAGTGTTTTTTGTCATATCTTTAGAATGCCCTCGTCCACATCTTCCCGAGGATTAAAATGAAATTCTCGATTATCTTTGCGGTCTTTCATGCAGCAGTTAAAGAAAAAATGGTGCAGTAATAAAGATGGAACTTTATTGAAACAAATGTATAACCACAGAGAAAAATGAATATTTTTCTAAGAAATTCGGTGCCAAAAGTACATTAAGAGAATTGGAAGGTGCCCCACAAAGAAATTGAATTAATGTAAAGACAGAAGAAAGAGACATAATCATTAATGGAATACTCGAGTTAAGTAAATCTTTCAGCTAAGTCAATTAAATTATAAATCAAATGAAAAATGGGTTGCTGTAATAATCATTAGAGGACTAAATCTTCTATCATAAAGAGCAAAAATTAAAAAGTTTATGTGGCCATCAAAATTTTATATAAAGTATTCGCGGAATTTGAAGAGTTCATAAATGCTAATGTCCGTATAAACCTTTCACCTCAACGGTATTTTTTTTGCAAAAAACGCACTGTATCTTAAGATCTAAAATCATGAATAACTATGATATAATGGTTAAAAATCTTCGGGTCCCAAAATGTTCTTTCTTTTTAGTCGTTATTTTTTCTCTCCAAGATAATGATTACATATTCTACATATGTAAATTTACATAAACTTGAACTCAAATACAATATGTATAAATCCTTCTTTTTTTTAAAAAAAATGACCCTATTTCAAATTGCAGAATTAAAATTATTTAAAATTTCCTGATAATTATGTAACGTGTGCTTATATATAAGTAATAAATATTCAGTGGACATGCTTTGAAAGTATGCAATATAATTTATTTTTGTTATATTCGCAAAAATTATTTAAATATTCCCAAATACCACATACTTCCCCTTCATAAAATAACTTCTTTTAGTATTTTTATTTATATTTATTCAGCAATTATATTACTTATTTTGCCCTTATAGCCATAAAATTATATAATATAAATAAGGAATATAATAAGAAACATCATTTTTGAGACTGGTCTTTTATACTTTGATGTTTAACGAATTGAACCAAAGCGAATTTCATATTGAACGAAAATTTGCTTTTTAACTATATTTTGGATAGGGATTACCTACCAATCAATAAAAAGGTTTTTAATATTATTTACAGGCTCTTTTAATTTAATTTCATGAATGTAAATCATAAGTAATGTTATATAAACAAGTGTTTTCCTCTCTCATTTTCTCAATCAAAGAAATCTCAACGCGAAGTTTTTCTCAAGAATCTCATGCTATTTTTTTTTTATTTGTGTCCGTATTTTGGCTGTGAGCCAGTATTTGTTTTTATTTTCATCTCAAGCTACACACAGCTGTGGTTTCTTAAAAACCAGACAAAAAAAAACTTTTCTTGACTTCAATTTTTTTTCATGATATATCTATCAAATACTCAAAAAGCTTAACCGATTAAATTTTTATTTTAAAGAAAATGAAGACTTGCTGCTTAGGAAAAGTAAACAAGCATATTTAAATTTTGAGATGGCGATTTTGATTGATTAAACTTAGAGATGAGGGTTTATTTATATAGATTATAATGTCGCTCTAGAATTGTGAACGATTATTGGTGACGTATTTCATTTTGAGGGGAAAGGGGTAAGTGACGTGGAACACTCCTGAATTGATGCCTCTAAGCCTGAATTTCCACAACCCTCCCTGCAAGATCTTTGAAATGCAGTTAGATTTAATCAGCAGCACCTCCCATTATTTTGCATAACAAACTTTGATAAAAATCAAGACTAGAAATCACTATTTCATTTATACAACTCTAATCACAAAATGTGTGGCTGTGAAAACTATTGCATCCATCCTTTTGGACTAATGGATTTTTTTTATTTGATTTGATTTGCATCATACTCTGAAGCAACATGAGGACTTTTGACGAGGGAGCTCAAAATTTTGAACCATGGTTGCCTGAGTTAGTACTCCACTATCCAAACTTTCACATCACACCAACGTGAGAAATTTGAGCCTCGACAAATTTAACGTGCTTCAGCTCCCTTATATGCAATACAATCAGTGTAACGAGGACTCAAATATGCAACTCTACAACATAGGCCAAAAGTACCGTAGCTACCGGTAAAGCTACCGTAATAACCTGGACTATTGTAAGTAGGATGGTCATATCAGACAATCACTTAGCACTTGAATCGGAGTGATACTACTGTTCGACGATGTTGGCAGGAATGGGTGAAACATAGACGGGCAAAGCATCAGGAGTGTAACAGTCGACCAAGAACGACAACAGAAAGCAAGGACTGAGTCGTCATCCGATCAGCATTCAAATTTACTGACGAATCATTTCCGATGCTCCGATATGTAACTACAATTCCATTCTTTAAATGAACATTTGTAACGGGTCCGTCCACGAACTGTCTATTAATCATCTTGGTGTAAAATTATTCTTTTTAACTGTAAGTTCTGTTAAAAACGCTCCCTCGACTTGGTTTATTCAAATGAGTTCTTCTATTTAAGCGTTGGCATATAGGTACGCGATGTTAGTCGACGAATAGTCATTGGATGGTCGATAGTTGAAAACTGGAGATTAAAAGTAATTATAATTGTAAACTAGGTTTACGACCAGAGATCGTATAATTATGAAAGATATTTACAGTGAATTCTGGCGTAGAGTGCATATGAGTCAATTATACTTATATGTTAGTTGCCTTAAGCTGTGAGATTGTCCTTCTAATTAATTAATAAGTGCATTTCCTGCCTTTAGTTGTGTTGATTAAGAAGAAGGGATAAATATATTTGAGTTTAAAACTTGCTTTGGATGATCGTTGCTCGAACCCCCAAACACCAACAACCTCTAGTAGGTTGTTACACATTGATAACTGACTAAATGAATGTGGTCAGTGGCCAATGCGCCGATATCAACTAACCGTATGCGCTCCCCCCTGTGCATTTACTGAGGTGCCTACTGTATTTGACCTGGGATCTCAAGTATTTAAAAATAATTGTTTTCGGCGATAAATGTCGAAAGCATTGAACT
>BMAV01024331.1:0-21662 GCA_019973955.1 Trichonephila inaurata madagascariensis | reverse complement strand
ACTAATCAGTGCACATCCCAAATAATAACTTGCATCAGGGAATCAGGTCAGAGATGGGCCGATGCATTATTAATATTTGTGTTGTTTAATCTGTATTTTATATATAAAACATTCAACTCTTTTGTACTGTTGTCGTTTCATTCGCAGTGCATGTCGTCACATCTACCTATTAGAATATGAACTTAAGTCAATACATCCCTTTCGTATCACTCCTTCTTGATACGTCGCATTTATGTCACACAGTGGATGTTAACTTTCAATCATGAAAAAAACATTTACAACAGCATTTCTCTAACTGTGGGCGCAAGATAACTCTACGAACATATTCAAAAGTAGAAAACAAAAGATTACTTTAAAAAATTATTAATTCACTGAAAGTAAACAAACAAAACACATTCTGACATAATAAAAAATTATATACGCGTATACACTAAAATAATACACTTTTAAATCTATCATTACTGCACAATGTATTTTACAAATAAAATGACAATACTAAGTTAAGAACTTGGTCTTGTCACACATATGTAAAATTATATACAAAACATTTATCTTGATAATTTGTACGGTTTATAATTAATCTCTTAATTGCCGGTTTAAAGTTACAAGATTCATTCCCCAATGTCACCGTTTTCCACATAGGCACGCGTATGTCATGTATTGCCGGGTGGGGGTAAGGAATAAATAAGTAAATCCTCTGAAATAAGTAAACCCTTTGCAGACGCTGTCAAGGTCATTTTATTGCATTCCAAAGCCTTCGAAATTATTTTATGAATAGCAGTACACAGAAGGGATCATATTTCGGAAAGACGTATGTATACGTCTGGGGCAATTAACGCTTTGGCTGAGAAAGACGTTTATATAAGGCGGTGACACTTAAGAGGTTAAAGTCGTATCGTAGCCTTAGCGTCAAAGTATAGTATTATTGAATTCAATACATTGCTATTGTATGAATGGGAAGGAAGGGCGCGATGAAAACTAACAAGGGGAGGGCCCGACTAAGGAAATTCATTTGGAGTTGAAACTTGGTATAATAGTAAAACTCCTTTAGGGTGTTCAACACTCAATGTAATTCCGCCGAATGGCCAGTCAAATCGGAGAAAATAGCCTTCGAAATTCATGCTTAGCTTTCATACAATTAAGTTTTAATTTCCTCCTGCGACGCAGTGGCTCGGTTGGTAAGACGCCCGCTTTCAATGCCGGCGGATAGAGTTTGAATCATGCGCGATCAACTTTTCTTTTCCAATTCCTTTAATTATTTTTTAAAATTAAATAAATTTACTTATGAAAGGTTTATTAAATATTAAATGATATTCTAAGTAATTATTTTGTATTTTATAAAGTAAAAAAATTACTGTAACTTCATAAATATTTCTACTATGTTTTATAAATATATTTTTATATAAATAAATATTTATAAATAAAATATATAATAAATATTAAATGATATTTTATATAAAAATTATTTACAAATAGTTTTATAATGTGAAATACAATATATTATAAATAAAATATTATATATAACATAAAATAATTTATAAGTTATACTATTATTATTATTAATTTTTTTTTATAATTATATAAAATATTTAATGAGTCCTTTTTAAATAAATTTATTTAATTTTAATAAATTTATTTAAATGATTGTAACTAAAAATGTATAATAATTTCAATCAGTAATAATTAATTATTTTTAATTAATAATAATTAATTAGTTTTAATTAATAATAATTAATTAGGTTTAATTAATACTAATTATTTAGTTTTATTTAATGAGAATGGATTAATTTTAATTAATAATGATTAACTATTTTTAATAATTATTATTTTTAACTAATAATATTTTTTAATACTTTTAATGAATAATTAATTGTAATTAATAATACTTTTAAATATATAATTTTAATGAATAATTAATTATAACTAATAAGACTTTTAAATAATTTTATCAATAAGTACTTTTAATTAATAATAATCTAAAAAAATAAAAAATTTAAAAATAAATAATTTAAAAAATAAATAATTTATATAATATAAATAATTTATACAATAAATAACTTATATAATAAATAATTTTAATAACAATTTTTTTATTTTTTTTACTTTATAAAATACAAAATACTTACATAAATTATCATTTAATATTTAATAAACCTTTCATAAATAAATTTATTAAATTTTAAAAAATAATTAAAGGAATTGAAAAAAAAAAGTTTATTGCGAGATTCGAACTCTATCCGCCGGCATTGAAGGCAGGCGTCTTACCAACCGAGCCACTGCGTCGCATGAGTAAATTAAAACTTAATTGTATGAAAGCTAAGCATGAATTCCAAAGAATATTTTCTCCGAATTTGATTGAAAAAAAATTGATAGAAAGTCTTTAAAATTGTATAAAAGTAAGTACAGTTTATACAAATAAAAGCAAATATTTATACAAATAAGACATTGAATAAATAAAAAATGTATTTGAGTTGTAAACTTAGTATTGTTGTTTCATGTTAAATTCGAACTCGGTATCACAATAAAAGCATAAACAGTACAATAAGCATCTACAGCAAATATGTAATTTGTTGTTCTGCCAAAAACAACCGTACGTAAGTTCTATATTTTTGCATGCAGTAACGAGATGTTTTTCTGTTTGACGACACAGACTTCTTTGAAAATTTTAAAGATGTAGAAATGTTTGAAAAATAAATAAAATACTCAACAACTCAAATAAATCTAGAATTTCGGAACGGAACGATAAAATAAAATAAATTTTAAATCTTTGCCTTTCTTTTCAAAACGAATTGCATAGAAAAACAAACCATTTAAATGAATAAATTACGAGAAAATCTCATACAGAAATAATTTGAATAATATCGAATGAAATTCTAATAAGAATCGACTGACTTTGTTCTAATTGCTATTCGTATCTGGCAAAACCTGTTTTGAATTCTGAAAATATCTAAAATAACGAGCAAGCCTTTCGCTAGAAATTGTAAGATTCACTTTCCAAAAATATTATTTTTTTTAAATAATTTCAGGTGGCATATATAATAAATGCATCGAGTGATTTATTTCCTCTAATTAGGTTTTAAAAAATTTTAATTTGTAAGAGAACTGACATTTCAGATAGAAATAAAACAATTTTAGTGAAATAAGTCAATGCTGAAGTTATCGAGAGCTATTTGGAAAAAATGAAGATGATATTAAAATCTAAATCCAAAAGAAGAAAAAAGTAGTTCTGAATGCAAACTTTTCAAAGAACACTTTTAACCATAAAGAGGCTATGTAACATGTTAGCACTAAGGGATTTCAAAAATGCAGTACCAAGAAGGGATTCACAGTAAATTACACAAATTTTGCCTTAAGTACACGCCACTGAAAAATTCAAATGATGTGAAATGTACAACTTTCCGGAACGCATTGAGTTGTATAAATAGAAAGAAACCTACAAAATATGCAATATCCATCTCGTTATTTTTACATTTTTCCCCGTCTTAGAGGACGCGTCAGTGGCGTAACGTACACCCCCGCGGTGCAAGAGAGCCCAGGATTCTATGAGACTCAAAAAGCATATGTTATGGTTTTGAAATCCTTTGTAAGATACGACTTGGGAGCCAAGACCTGGCTTTGCAGAGGACTTTATGTTCTCTGCCACGCCACTGGGACACGTATAATAGCAAAAAAAGCCAAACCGCCACAGAGACAGTTCCAGCAGACAGACGTTTCGAGAGAAGCACAGTGATTGGAATGAGTAAGAAAGGTTGATCCTTGCCTCTAACCTCATTTAAAATCAAAATAAACCTCATTAAAATGAAAGTATTGTCCATCGGTTTGTAGCTAATAGTTTCCTTTTTAAAACATCCGCGTTAAAAAGACTAATACTGACGCTCAGCATGGACGACTCCATTTGCAATGGTAACACTCAAGATCAAGAGCTGATCACCTGATTAGCATTATTCTCCCCTTCAATCGGCGTGTGGGGGGAAATTCATTTATACGGCTTGCCTTGCATTAATCACTGTTTTTCCCTATAGCGCAGTGAAAGTGTTAAGCGTGTTAGCTTCCAATGAAGAGACATATATCATCTACATAGTGATTGAATCATTTGCTTTAGTAAACACAGTCGCTTCGATTGCGAAAAGCTGATTCTCCAGTATGCGCGTCTTAGGTCTCAGTAAAAACGGCCAACCCAAAATTTCTGAACGGTCCACCGGTAGATCGCGATCGACTTAATGCCCATCCCTGTCCTAAGCCCTTCGGGATTCTAAACACATCCATTATCCATCTTCTTAGAAACTTGATAACATTTGGCGACAAAACTTATTACCACAAAAACGCACAGAGTTTACTCCTATTATTAGGAGTTTTCTCTCTTGGCTCACAATCTTCCCGGCCATAATGCACTTTCGGCAGGGAAACGAAATAAATCCGAAACTTCCATAACAATATTTGTAAAGTGAAAGAGGGAGTGAGAAAGATCAATTGATTGAATGAATATAAGCATCTACATGCAGAAATAAATATTTATTCTAACATTAACCCATGTTACACTTCCTAAGTTTTCAGGTGTTACCTTTATGCAGTGACTAAAAGAAAATCCCTTTCCTGCAGAGAGTTTCAAAAAATACACTCATGGACAAAAAATTAGCGCACCAAGAAATAATTGCGGGATCGTAATGAAACTGCATGAAGGTACATGTTGAGGAGATATGCAAAGGATTATAGAAATGTGCAACGCGATTGCGCATTACTTATAGCCGGTAGAGCGCGTTTAACGTCGTTCTCCATGGAGTATAAAACAAATAACCAAACCTTGTTTTATTGTACTGAATCATTTGCAGAGGAAGATCTGAGGTAGACATGCCATTACGTCGTTTTCGAAGACAATATGAGCAGCTGTCACAGTTTGAGAGGGGAAGAATCATCAGCATGATGGAAACGGGGTGGTTGGCTAGGCGAGTAACTCATCAATTAGGCCACTCTGATTGTGTTGTGAGGGGGTGTTGGGACCAGTGGATCTGATAAATGTCATTTACACAAAGACCAGGCTCAGGACGCCCTCGACAGACCAGTCGTCGAGAAGACCACCACATGGTAAGAAATGCACGCGTATCGGCCGCCATCCAAGCACAGGTAGCACCTTCACTAGGGGCCCCTGTGCCTTCTCGAAACATACGAAGGCACCTGGCTGAAGGACATTTGAGATCGCGGTGCCCGTTACGTGTGCTGCCTTTGACGCCCACCCATCGACGCCTCCGTTTGGAGTGGTGCCGCGCACGAAGAAACTGGACTACAGCGGAATGGAAAAAGGTCGTCTTTAACGACGAATCCAGATTCCATCTCAGCAGTGATGACAATCGTGTTCATGTGTGGAGACCCCGTGGTGAACACCTCAATCCTACCTTTGCTTTACATCGACACACCTCTCCCACAGTCGGTGTGATGCTATGGAGTGCCATTGCCTACAATACACGGTCACTCCTAGTATTGATCCGTGGCACGATGACAGCCCAGCGTTATGTCCATGACATCCTGCAACCACATGTGTTGCCCCTCATGCAACGGCTTCCAGGAGCCATTTTTCAACAAGACAGTGCTTGGACTCACAAGGCAAGGGTGTCACAAGACTGTCTCCGCACTGTTACTACCCTTTCTTGGTCTCCCGTAGAGCATATCTGTGAACATTTGGGACTGAGAGTTGGGCATCCCACGAGTTTTAACGAACTAGAGGCAAGGTTACAGCAAATATGGAACGGAATGTCTCAAGACATCATACAGAACTTCTATGTCTCAATGCTCGATCGTATCGCATCGTGCATTCGCGCTATAGGGGGTTCAACAGGGTATTCAATCTTTCGTTCTTTTGTCTTTTTCTCTGAAATAAATTATCCTTTTTCTTTGATTTTCTAATCATTTACTTATATTAAAGTAGTCATTATATATGTACAGTTTCGTTTCATTTTGAGGACTTCTTCTTGGTGTGCTAATTTTTTTTTTTTTTTTTTTGTTTATGCGTGTATATTCATCAGCATTAAAAAAACCATGTTTATTTATGATTGTGTTAATAACTGTATAAAATATAGAAATGACTAAACTCGTATTAAATTATTTCCTGGGGAAAATGGTAATAAATTCTAGATTAACGACAAAAAAAATGTCTACACGTATTGCACATTTTCAAATCTAGAAAAGTTTACTTACTTAACTTTTTATTCATTTATTTCCTGAGAAGAAGATGTACCATGAAATGAAGTATTTGATGTGAAATAAATTATACATTAGCAAAATATTTTCTTAATTTTTAGTTGCCATTTAATCGATTTTTTAAGTTCTTTTTTAAGTGCTCAAAATTACAAAAAATTATTGCTACGCAATTTCAACTCCGTGATTAGCCCCAGAACTACTACGGGCATATATATACGCCTCGTTTAGCCAGTGCGTTAACTGTTCCTGGGGTTTATATACATCTTTCCGAAGTGCAATCCTTTGGATTATACTCCTATCTGTAGAACTATTCTGAATGCTTTGGATTATAATAAATGACCTTAAAAATGCTTGCGATGGATTTACTTATTTCAGAGAAGTGTACTTATTCAGGCTTCCCTCCCCCTCTCCAATGCACCGCATAATTACTCTCACCTGCGTAAAACGATGGCGCTGGGAAGCGAATCGCGTTTCTTTTTCTGTGCACTTAAATAAATAACAAATATAGAAATAAATACAAAATATACATATGCAACTATCATATAATCAGAAAGCGATGTAATGAATTGTCATTTAATGAGGATGCATATTTATAGAAGTTATCAAAAATATAATATCTAATTCGAAACTAAATTGATAATTTGAGCAGAACAAATATGAGAATTTGAAGTTTAAAATAGTAATTCTCTCTCTCTCTCTCTCTCTCTCTTTCTCTTCCACCGAGCTTTAAACTAAATCGGTTTTTTTTTTCAAATTCATTTTTTTTAGTTCTTGTGTACATGCTAATATACTTATTAATTATTTTAAATTCCGTTTAATATTAAAAGAAGCAGTTTTAAATATGAAAGGTACATATTTAAATGTATAGCTTGATGCGGTTAACTTCCAGCATTTTAACTAGAAGATTCATTACCGAAAAAAAAAATAAAGATTTTTAAAGAGTATCTAGTTAATAATATCCAGTTAAAGATTATTATAATAATATCTAGTAAAAGATTATTTCTATTATACTACAGAGAAACCCGTGAAGAAATCGTAATTAATACAAATTCATTTGTACAACGTTTTAATTTTTTTGTACAAATTCAAGACTCAAATACGTAAACTTTAAAACTTAATTATTTGAAAAAATTTACAAGAGTACGTAGAAATACGAATTTCAAAACGAAATTTAAATTTTCTGAACCTAAAAAAAAGGGTTAATTGCTTAATTTATCCCAATTACGTATATGCATCACAGTATAAAATTATATTATGAATAATCTATTTACAGTTAAGTATTAAAAATTAAATAACATTTTATTCATCATCAATAAACACAAATTAAAGATACACAAGTGTGATAAAAATATACTTTTAAATAAAAAATTTTTTATTTCTAATGAGTCTGCGGACTTGTGTTTTACCATTGCAGACCTAGTACATTCTCCGGAAGCTGGTATCTCTTTTTAGGGTGACATCATATAGGCAGATACCAATTACCGCAGGTAATTTTGACGTCCAGTTTCCTCCCCAAAGGAAGACACCTGAGCTCAGGTGATGCAAAACCGTAATTAGGATTTTAATTTTGCTGAGAGCACCCAAACCAAACAGGCCCGCAAGGGATCTTTTACAGGCCGCATAATCATGCGACATAGCCACTATCGATTTTCTGCATTATGAAAACAAACCGACTTTGGCCGGGGTCGAGCCCGCAACTTTAAGCGTACAAGATCAGCGACAAACCAACTACACCACTCAGCTGGCCTTATAAATAAACTTAATTCAAATATATTTCCCATATTTTAATGTGGCTATGGTTGATTAATGGTCATGGTCACGGATTCGTGGCTGGTGTGTCATAAGTTTGAGCCTAGTGCCCCTGAAGACCCAACGCGTAAAGTGGCTATTGCACGTTAGACCTGTTGAGGCTCAAAGTCCCCACTTTGGCAGGGTGTGGAAATTTGGAGAGGGCGGCCACTCAGGTATCGTCCTCCTCCCTTGATCATGGCTCAAATTTACGGTTCTCGTCGTCAATAGCCTTCGTGTTGCTTTATAGTGCAACGTTAATAAACACTCATTTACCTTATACCTTTAAAAAATTTCTTTTCTACGTAATCTTTTATTTTTTAATTTGTAAACTTATATTTAAGACAAACCTCATTGCGTGTATTAAATACCAGTTCTATTATTTTAGATATAAGTTTTCAGCTCTACGGCAGCAAATGCTTTGATTTAAATTCTTAAAGCAATAATATGTGGATTTTTTAAGAAATGCATTAAAGTACTTTTATCAATGTCATCTGCATACGCCAGTAACCGCCTCCGGAGAAGAGTGATCACTTTTGCCTAGTGGTATGCTACAGGCTTACGAATTAAAAGGTACCGATTTCTATCCTCCTCATGAGTGACCTTGACATTGAACTAAGAAAACCGCCGCAACCTTCTCGCAGCTGTTGTGGCACAATCTATCCGCCGCAAGAGCAATCAAAAGTCATTACACTCACTTGACGCAGCAACCAAAGCCGTCAAACCCATTTGACGCATCATCCAAAGGCATCAGATACACTTAAGGCAGCAACCAAAGCCGTCAGACACACTTGACGCAGCAACCAAAGCCATCAGACACACTTGACGCAACATCAAAAACTCACACGCTCGCCATAACAAATGTCTCGTGCGTTCGCTTATCCACCGACTTACTGGTAGAGGAGTAGTGTAGCGATAAGATCTGCATAAGCCAGTAACAACCTTCGAACAGAGGTGATCACTTTTGTCTAGTGGTATGTTATTTGGCTACCGATCCATAGGTTGTCCATTGTATCATTCCACATACTTATGCAACCGGTGAACGATCGATTTAGAAAGAAAAAAATCAAATATACAGTGAAATACGTTTAACACGAAAACGCTTAAGATGAACTATCGGTTAACACGAAATAATACAACGGTCTCGACAAGCCTTTGTGTATTTTCTTGCTTTTTTCTCTTAACACGAAACGAAAATCGCTTAACACGAAAAGATTTCCCTTCTGGGAGAGGGAGAATATTGAAACTGAGCCGACACTTAATGAAATGTTTGAAAAAATTTCTGTACTATACTGGACTGTCCTACTGTATCATCGGAAAAATTCATTGAAGTAACTGATGATAATCTGCGTACTTCCCCAATTATGACAGACAAAGACATTTTGGAGTTTGTTCAAAGAGCTCAAAAAATATCATTGATGCAGATTAGGTCAACGATAATGAAATGAGTAATGCCGCTGCAGTTCTCGTGTCATACGAAATGAGGAACATCACGAAAAGTATGGTCAGTCATTTAGAAGCACATACCAATGGTGAATTGAATAACAAAATAGACGACATCGAACAATTTGTTGACTATATTTGACAACACAAAGAGAAAGATCAGATTATTTTCTAAGAACGTAATAAATGTTTTGTCTCAATACTCAAATCAATAAATGTTTTGTTTTTCAAATAACTTAAAAACTTTATATTAAATTTCATCAAGTTTTTGTTTCATTGATTTTTATTAAATACTTTGCATTATACATATCTATGTATAAAATGTACTATAATAAAAATAATTTTTCTGAATATATATATATATATGCAATATCTCTTAATACGAAATCTTTTTAACAAGAAAATTAAACAGTCCCTTCAATTTCGTATTAAACGATTCCACTTCATATAAAAGTAGTCATTTAGATAGTGTATTTATACCACATTACTTAATGACTTTTATTTCGTATAAACGTTTCCTCATGCGACTTTCTCATTCTATGAATCAAAACTCTAAAAGAGAGAATGGATAAATATATTCCATCTAATTCACACATCCTATTTAATGCTACTTTATTCGATTGTAATTTTTTTTTGTCCTATTTCTAGAACTTTTCACTTTCCTTTTGATTACTTTACAGAATATCCTTTAAAAGTACAGTCGTACCTCTATATAATGAAGTCGCTAAGACCCGGAAAAAAATTCGTTACATGGAAAATTCGTTAGAAAGAGGTTCATCTTTCAATATACTTTATAAACCACATAAAACAAATTTTAAATTCATAAACACTGTATATTAAAAACAAAGTAATTATTCACTCCTTTTTGTAAATTAATATCTATTTCTTTTATATATCTTACCCATCAAAAAAGAAAGAAAAACTGCAAGGATAACTAGAAAAAAGAATGTCGAGGAATAAATACACTGTATTTTCAACATTAAGCAAATAATTTTAAGGACATTTTCTAATTTAAAGCATACAAGTGATTTTAACCATACATTATTTAATAACATTATTTATTTATCGAAAATGTTTCCAGTGAACTAGACAATGGGGGTTAAGGGCTGAGCTTCTTTGATGAAACACCCAGAATTCTATTGCTCTCGGCGAGTTAGACACCTAATAAAACCAGTTCAAAATTTATGACCGCCATAAAATGCGTTAAAAGAGAGAATAACTTGAAATGTCCAGAAATACTTCAAAAAATGGAGAGAAAAAAAACTGAATCACAAGAGAAAAATTTCGTTGTATAGAAAATGTACTTCGCTATTGGGAGGTTGTTTTACGAAGAAAATCATGAAATGTTCTTGGTTCCAAGAAAAAGTTTGCTGTATAGAAAAATTCACAATATGGAGGTTCGATTGTATATTATAATGTCAATATGATCTTACATGTAAAAAAATATATACAAAAACAAAATGTATTAAATTAAATACAAAACAAATTCGCCCTAAGCGACACTACCGCGACATATGCCTATCAGAATTTCGCGGATAGGAATTAGTTTTCTTGTACAGCACAAACACATACGACAGCTGTTGACAAGAACAAATACAAAAACGAGCTACTGACTTGATTGTTTTCGTACGCAGAGAGATTTCTATTTCATTTTATTAATGTCCCATTAGAGCTATACGGAGACTATTCGTGGTGAAGCCTGCGAGATACAATTGAAAACAAAGATAACTGAAAAAGTGTTCTATTCTTCAAATCTATGCAATAAAGCGCGAAGTTTATTTTTAATACTTCCGTTATATTTGATAAATTTGGACAGAATCAAAACTCGAACCATCGACCCTCCTCTTATTAAGTTACAGTTTTACTCAAAGTTTTTCAGAAAAATGAATAAAATTGTTTTTTATCTTCTAATCTTTAAAAAATTAAGACGCGAAAAATGTGAAATAATTTAATTATTATTTTAAGATAAAGAAAAAATATATATTAATGATCAAATTACAATATATTATAATGAATAGGTTGTTCTACCGCAAGTAATAAAAAATTTATTAAAAAAACGTATTCGTATTATTTATAAGTCTGATTCAATTTAATTTATTAAACACTAGAATTGTTGACGGTTAGAGCAGACCACATGATTTTTTGCAATGATAATATGACAATATAACAAATAAGATAATTATGCACGAACAACCATTCAATTTCAATGTTACTTTCATGATCTATAAATAAATTAAACCAAAATTAAATTTTAAATATTATTACTTCTGTTATGAAAACTATACTTGTGAAAAAGATTTACTTAACCGTATTATTATAATTGGTTTCTACAATTAATTTAACAGTTGGTATAATGTAAAGTATTAATGCATAATAAATTCAAATACAAGCTTCAATAACGCTATTTAGTTCCAAAAAATGAAAATTATATGTGTATCTTAATATCAACACAATTTTAAATCGTTACATTTAAAATCGTCATAATTTTATTCGTTCCATTCGATTTTCTCATTCTTGCGCATTTTAGATGAGTTTAATTCAGATATCAATTCGCTGAATCAATAAGTATGTGTTTAATTAGCACTTTATTTGCATGAATCTCATTTATTTAAAAAAGATTTGCCTTAAAAAATTAACTATCCCACTTAAAATATTTATCTACGTCTTCTTATTATAATATTATTTAGTACATTGTAAAAACGAAATATTTCTATAAAGTTCATTCTAACATACACAAATTATCAAAATAACATAACTTAAACTAATACTGACTCAATATTTCTTCGATAAAACTCTTCAGTAAAATAATTTAATGGTTAAAAACCAATAAGAAATAGATGAAAAATTGAAACAGTCTAAAAATATCTCTTAAAACCTAAAATATCACACACACAAAAATTTAACTAAATTTGTTAATGTTTTTTTTCCTACATTCAATATATATAAATAGTATAATTGTAACGCATATTTAATTTTTACAATCAAACTAAAAATAATTTAATTTCAATTTAGAATATTTTCAAAAGAAAAAATATATATTTTAATATAAGAATAAAAATATCTCAACTTTACTTACTTTTTGGGCAGACGATTTTCCAAGTTTTATTCTATTTTCTCCTTTCTTCAAACAAATATTCAGCAAATTACATTTTAGAATAAGAAACAAAACAAATCCTCCATTTTTCCAATAAAATTCTTCCCCATAACACTCTCAAAACAACTAAGAATCAAATCAAATCTCGGCATTACATGATTCCAAAAGTTCGAAATAGTTCCAGAGAATAAATAACTAAAGTTCCACAACGAGCATTCGCGGCGCGCCAGAGAACTTAACTGTTGATATCCTAAGTTGTGCCCGCCAGTTAATGTGATGGGCGTCCTAGTCGCTTATCACAATTGTGACGTAAGATCCATGTCAACCAATCAGAGACCACGTTCTCTAGCAAATACGATTGCCATGACAACGAAAGAAGTGAATAAAAATGGATGCTTCGGGATTCTTATACTTTTAAGATATCGCCGGGAAAATGTTTTAGAAGAAAAATGCCACTAACATTTTATTTATCTTTTTAAGATATACTTGGTAAGTATATACGAGAAAATTTCTTTACGAGATATTAAAATTCTTTGAAGAGAAAATTTAGAGAAATTAAAGTTAAAAAATTTTTTTAAATGATCAAAGATAAATTTCATTTAAAATATAACTTAATGATATATATTATATAAATCATTGGAATTAAGTACATTAAGAATTATTAATATCTTTTTTAAATTCGAAAACGGACATTTTTACTGAATCTATTATATTCTTTAAATTGATTATTACTGAATCGGTTATATTCTTATTATTAATATTCTGAATCGATTAAATTATTCGTAGATATTTTTAAGGTTTTAATTTTATGCAATTTCCAAGCATTTTTTTAAAGCAGATCATTGGCAATAAGTGAAATATTTTGTTAAAATTAATTCATGCAAATTGTTTTTCAAAATCTTTAAAAATATTAAATTTTGATGATTTTTATATAGAAAACCTAATTCTGAAATTGTTTGAAATTTTTTAAGCATCGTCAATTAAAATCATGTCATTCTTCTTCGATTTAAGTACCTTTTTTTTAATGTTGCATTTGTGAGTTAAATTAAATATTCATCTTCAACGATTATTTCTTTTCTCATCGAATATTTTTTACTCTAGATCTTTCCATTTACGATTAGAAAATCTTATTGTGTCTCTTTGAACATATTATTTACATATAACGCGTAAATAAAACCGTGGTTATTCTTAACTACTCTGATTTGGTTCAAAAATTTAACTCATTAAAACGTGCTACTGTTATAAGAAGTTTTAAGATGAACCATATTGTCTTAAAGTTTTGAAATAATAAATTAACAGGAGTCACAGAATGTCATTTTTATTTACAGTTGGCCACAAAAGTGTTCGTACACTTACAATTTCCCATAAAATGTATTGTTTTCGATTAATAAAAAATTAATATATTGGAATTGGAATTTTTTTATGATATCTGCAACTGGTTATTCATGGAATACCATAGTTAAATTTTTAAAAATAGTATAACTATTATTTTTAAGAAATTAATAATCAAAAAACTACTAAAAAATTACGCCACAAAAGTCTTTGTACACTTAACAAAAATCTCAACATAGCTTTAAATATTGTATTTCTTTCTTAATTTAGTACTTAATAGGATATCTTTTAGTGTTCACAACAACTTTTAAACGTCTTGGTATAGAAGTAATCAGTTTTTTGTAATTTCTGCATCGAATTTCCCCCGTTCTTCCAAAATTATTGTTTTTACTTCACGTTATGTGTTTATATGTCATGTTTTCTTTTTATATATATCAAATTCTCACCAAATATGTTCTACTGGGCTAAATAAAGTGATTGATGGGGTGTTTTTAGAATTTGGGGACAGTTATAGAGACACCTGTGGTGTAACATCGAGAGCAGTGCGCTTGGCATCATTATCCCGTTAAAAAGTGAATTCGTCTCCAATATCCAAATTTTGGGCGGATAACTCAAAATTTCTCTTTAAAATATTTAAAAAAGCTCATGATTCTCATACCGCGTCAAAATATACCAAATTCTTTAATTCTGAAGCCGATTTACACTCCCATGCAAGAACACCTCCACCTCCATGCTTCAGCATGATATTGGAGAAGTTCTTGTTCCACATAAATTTATGGGGTAAAAATTCCTCATTTTTTCATTTACAAACTACTATATGCCCATCGGAACCAAAGATGGTGAATTTTCTGTCATCCTAATCAATATTTGCTGTTAGTTTTGAATTTTCTGAAACTTAATCCCAATAATCTAGTTGGATCAATGAACCATACAGGTGGAAGTGTTCTTGCGGAGGGGTTTAAATCGGGCTCAGAATTAGGTAATTTGGTATATTTTGATAATATTGAGAATTATGAGCTCCATTTAAATATTTTAAGGAGAAATTTTAAATTATCCACCCAAAATTTGGATATTGGAGACGACTCCATTTTTTAACAGGATAATGATGCCAAGCGCATTGCTCTCGATGTACACCACTGGTGTCTCTATAACTGTCCCCAAATTCTGAAAACACCTCCTCAATCACTTTATTTAGCCCAATAGAATATTTTTGGTGAGAATTTGATTTTAAAAAAGAAAACATGACTTGTAAAAATATAATGTGAAGTAAAAGAATAAACATAGAAGAATGGAGAAAAATCAGTGCAGAAATTGCAAAAAACTGATGAAATCTATACCAAGACGTTTAAAAGTTGTTGTGAACACTAAAAGATATCCTACTAAGTACTAAATTAAGAAAGAAATACAATATTTAAAGATATGTTGAGATTTTTGTTAAGGTATCCGACTACGTTTGGAACCGTGATTTTTAAAAATCGCATAAATGGATAATTTTCATGATATTTAGTGTCACTTAAATTAGAATATATGTATGCAATTGATTTAAGGACTTTTTGACCAAAAAATTATTTAAATATAATGTTTTGGCAAAAAATTAACTTAGAATAATTTTTTTTCAAAATATTCTCCTTTTGTGAAAAATGCTTCTATTATAATAATATTTTGCCTGTATTCAGCTCAGACCTCTGTACAGAGGCTCAACTAGAATTTTTGAAATGCATAACTTGGAAGTCTGTTTATCTATGTTTTACGACAACAGAAGGGAGAAATTTTAAGAAAATACGCCGATAATTATTTCAAATGGTTGTGACTCTGAAAATAATGTGAATTTTTCAAACATCACAGTTGAGCCTCTGTACTGAGGTCTGAGCTATATACAGGCAAAATATTAATACAATAGAAGCATTTTTTACACAAGAAAAACATTTGGGAAAAAAGGTTATTCTAAGTTAATTTTTTGCCAAAATATTGTATTTAAATACATTTTTTTGCCCAAATGTCCTTAAAACAATTTTATATATGGAGTCTAATCTAAGTAACACTAAATATCATGAAAATTATCCATCTATGCGGTTTCTTAAAATCACGGTTCCGAACGTAGTCGGATACCTTAAGTGTACAGAGACTTTTGTGGCGTAAATTTTTAGTTTTTTTTTATTACTAATTTTTAAAAATAATAGTAATTCTATTTTTAAAAAATTGATTATGTCATTCCATTAAGAACATGTTGCAGATATCATAAAAAAAATTACAATTCTAATGTATTAATTTTTATTAGTCTAAACATCAAATTTTATAGAAAATTGTAAGTGTACGATCATTTTTGGGATCCAGTATTTATATATATATATATAAATAAATTATGGATTTAAAAGATAAAATGTGATTGTTATAAATCAAATATCATATCTATTTTTTTTCAGCTTGAAAGAACTTATTTTTTCACAATTTAATTTATAAAAAATTTAAATGTAAGTAAAAAATATTAAAAAAATATTTAGAATAAATTTATGCCTTTTATTTTTGAATATCTTATTTGGGGGAAGTTATATGAAAAAGATCTCTTTTATGAGAAACTAATGTATTTTCAGAATATTTAGTCAAAAAGGCGATAAAAATTCGGCTATTTTTGTAATCAGTTGCCTAATTTACCAATACTTTAAAGTTTCTAAAAACTTTTATTTGTATCAAAACAATTTTTTCATTGAATTTACATAAATTTCTATAGATTATAATCTCATAGTTGTGATAGCATATTTTGTATTTTATGTAAAAAAATTACTTTTGAAACAATTGTAAAAAATTAAACAATTTTATTCATATTTTAAGACTAATTTAAGTACATATTAATTAATTTAAATAATCATGTCCATTTTTAATGAATTTACCCATAAAATATTAATAGGGCCAAAATATTGTATTATTTAAATTTTCTCTTCGAAGGAGTATTATGGCCGAAAGATATTTTGTAAGCCAATAATGAATAAATATACTTGGCGAGAGGCATAGTCATAAATTTGGAAACCAAATGTCTCCAAATCATGAAATTTCGTCACAGAAATGCATTCCCTTACCAGAAGATTCTAGGTTGATTATTTGTTCAGAACTAAAAGGCTTCAAGAAGAGCTTCACTGTCTATATAAAATGAAGCAGGGAAACAACATTGGGGTCTAGCAACGAATGTGGATCGGTATTTTTTTTTTAATGAAATTGTAATTAAGGATTAGAATTGCTGTGCTTAATGTTTGTATGATTTTTGAATCTGCGCTATTGTGTGTTAATTGTTTCCTGTTAGAAGAAAATCTACTATAAATACTCTAGAGTTCCAAAAAAAATTAGATTCCAAAAATTCTACTTATTCATTGGGTGAATCTTTCCTGTATTTGAATGTGGTATAAATACGTAACAATATAAACACAAATATAAATTATAGCATAAAACCAAAGAAATGGGTGCTTTGTCTAAAATACAACTATGTTGAGTAAACTCTTCTAAAAGCGAAAAACTTGCCAGAGCCTGTTATTGATGGTGATATTTATCAGTCAAGTAATCGAATAAGATAAATGTTAAGAAAGAAGAAACAAGGAATATAAATAAAAATTATTTATTTTCTATTTTTAGAAAAAAGAATTAGAAATGTTAATAAGTTTCTTTGTTTCCTATTGAAACTTATTTTAATATTATGCTTAGTCTTGCAACCAACTACAGTGAAATACGTTTAATGCGAAAACACTTAGACGAAATATCGGTTAACACGAAATACTATAATAGTCCCGACAAACTACTATGTATTTCCATGCATTTTTTCTCTTAACACGAAATGAAAATCGCTTAACACGAAAAGGTTTCCCTTTGAGGAATGAACAAAATTCGGAAAACACCAGTTGCGCGGAGGAGATATAAGATGGGTATGAATGGGTTTATATGTTTCGTAGAAAGGATGTTTGTTAACTTGGCTTTAAAATACCCTCAAAATAGCCTGTGACAAGAGCGAATTTTGTTTATCTAAGCTTCTTTTACTCTCCATCTCAACAATTGCCACAAAAATACATCCCACCTCTCATTCGGTGGCAAGTACATTGCAGTATGAGTAAAAATGAGTAAATTTTGTTCGCATTTTATCTTAATTTATTTTAAAAGATTTTTTTTTTCGCGGACACTTTGGCAAACAGCTCAGAGGGAAAGCAAATTTTTATTTCGCTTAAAATGAAGATGGAGCTTCTTGAGGCTGTTGATCAAAAACAAAAATGGAAATCTGTAAAACTTTTGATATTGCTAACTCTACATTATCAACAATGTTTTTAAAAAAAGATTACAAATTATGTACTCTGATTAACTTTACAAGAACACAAAAAATGTTCTCTTATAAACTTAATTTTTTTGAATATATGTTTTTTTATCATTTATTTTTTTAACACGAAAAAATATTTCAGTACCCTCATTTTCATGTTAAATAATTTTCACTATATCTCTTTTATATTGGGTTCAAGCAAATGGAATTAGGCAATGCTAAACGCCCTCAAATTATGTATCAAATAATTTGAGACTAGACATGAA
Organism: Trichonephila inaurata madagascariensis; assembly: GCA_019973955.1. NCBI lineage: Eukaryota > Metazoa > Arthropoda > Arachnida > Araneae > Nephilidae > Trichonephila > Trichonephila inaurata. Next base: position 3,256 of record BMAV01024331.1, on the reverse strand, counting down.
AACAAAATGATTCGAAAATACTCTTATCTTTAATATACTCGCGATTTTCCTAAAACAAGAAAGAAAAGTTAAAAGCATAATAAAATTGAAAACGATATTTTTTTCAAAAAAATATGTAGCTATAATTTTTTTAGAAAGAGAGAAAATTAAATAAAAAAAAAAGAACATCATAGTTTAAACAAGCTGAAAAAAAACTTCGATATTTTTATTTGGAGCTTAATTTGGCGAAAAATATCGGTCGATAAGGATAAGGAATTTAAAAAAAAAACTTTAAAAGTAACAAAACTTTTCCATGCATGAACTTAAAAAAAAGGAATTAACTAAATATAGTTTTCTGCTATCTTATTTTTGTTGAAATAAGAAATGCAACATTTCAGTTTTTCTTTTTGAGTGTTTATAAAAAAAAAACTATTGTAATCTTTTATTGTTTTATTCGTTTAGTATTTCTTTCGAATGAAAAACAAAACCTTATATAAAAAATTGAAATACTAAAACAATAATAACCAAAAATTCTTAAATAAAAGATTTATGAAGATAGAAAAGAAATAGCTTCCACTTGGAGGAAGTTTAATACATTCCCACACTTTCAAAATGTTCAGCTTTTTTTGTTGTTGTTGTTGTTCTTTTTAAGGATTTTCTGTTTCTTTTTAGAAAATGTAAAAAGGCTTTAAACGTTTATTTATTTCCATGTAGTTGTCGATGAATAAGAAATAGAATACTTATATAATCATAAAATTGTATTAAAGCTTTTCAAACAGTAAGAAAGAAGATTTCATGATAAGCTATAAAAATTATTTGTCCTTTTTTTTTTCTTTGTTTATGTATTTTAAAATCGATCTTCAAAAGCTTCGACTTGAAGTGTATTGATTCAAAATACTGTGCGTGCTTTTTTTCCAATTGATGTACAAACATTTGTTCCAGATAAAGAATGACAAAATAGATTCTTTTCCATTTTTCTAAAAAAAAAATATGTATTTTCTAGAATAATATTGATTTGGTCTTGACAAAAAAATGTGTACTTAAACATGCTTTCAAAATATTATTGCATTACGGCAGTGCTTCTCAAACTTTCAATACTCGCGTCCCAATATTCAATCATCATTTTCATCGCCCTCCCCCTTTATACAATAACATTGTATTGAATTCAATAATACATAAATTTAATTACGACGTATATAAACGTCTCGCTCAGCCAAAACATTAATTTTCTGGACGTATATATACGTCTTTCCGAAGTACGATCTTTTCTATGCAGTGCTATCCATAAAATTATTCCTAAGGCCTTGGAACACAATAAAAGGGCCTTGACAGTCTTTACAAAGGATTTACTTATTTCAGAGGATTTTGCTCAGTTCTTCCTTTTCTCCACCTCCCCTCCCAAAAAAACATCAAAATACGCGCTTCTGTGGAAAACCGTGGCATTGGGCAGCGAACCGCGTAACTTTTAATCGGCAGTTAAGGAAGTAATTATAAACCGTACAAATCATCAAGATAAGTGTTAATACAAGCCCATGGTGTCACTGGTAGTTATCAAACTTGTTCTTAACTTAGCATTGTTAAATCAATAATAAAATACATTGTACAGTACACACACACAGATACTTTTTTAAGTGTATTATACCAGTGCAAATGTGTGTGTATTTTATATTTTATTATGTCAGAAACTATTTTGTTTGCTTACTTTCAGTAAATTAAACATTTTTTTTATAAACTTTTGTTTTCAACTTTTCAATATGCTCGCGCCCCCTCGTAGAGTTATCACGCCCCTCAAGGGGGTAGCGCCCCACAGTTTGAGAAACGCTGCATTACGGTATTAAGATCTGATTTTTTTTCAATAATTTGATACTTTAAATTTTTTAAAACTACTATGAGGACAATATTTTACGACTTAAATTTATTTTTATCTGTATTCGGCGACTTTTATCTATTGCGTCAAATGATCTCATCAAATTTCGAAGCAGATGTATATATATATGATAGAAACGCTCACAAAAGGAATATTTATAAATTTCAAATCGAATAAAGCTGTGGTGTTTCCATAAAAGAGACACATTTAAACAATTAATTGTAATTTCGGATAAAATTTTACAAATTTCAATCAGAGATATTGGATGGAGATCTTCGCAATAAATTATAATGAGTTATATAAATGTATTTATTTAAAATCATTTAATGCCTTAAAACAATGACTGGAATATAATTTTTATTTCAAATTAGTTTGGAGTGTGCAATCGTTATACGTAGTAGGATTCAGAAGTTCCCGGATCGAGTCTCTAACTTAAAAAAATATTACCAATTAAACTGCTGAAACACATCCTCCTTCGAAGTAAGAACACACTTTTGCCATCGCTTGTAAAGGTCATTGAAACATTTCTGGAATCCCTTTTTATCCATGTCCTTTAATTCAACCTGCCACGCACTTTTAAATTCATCTGCAGATTGGTCTTCGTTTAACATGTGGGGAACGATATGTTGACACACCGTATTCATATTAAGATGCTTAGTCAGTATCCAATGACATGTGGCCATGGATATCCCAAATGATTCTGCTATTGTTTGAAGCCTGTGTTTACGTACTGCCGCAGAAGCCTTTTCGATGTGTTCAGCGGTGCGGGAAGTCTGCGGAGGTCCAGAGCGTTTGCCGTCTTCGACACTTTCTCTGCCTTCTCTGAAAACTCGATGTGACTCAAAAGCTTGCGTTTGCGATAATGTATCACAGCCTTACACATGCTTCAAAATTTCGAAAGTCTACGAAGCATTTTTTCATAGATTAACACAAAATTTGATATTCATTATCTGCTCAACAAACGCAATATTTTTCAATAGCTGACAACTAAATGCATCCGCTTACAAAATACAACGCCGTAGTTAGCCACCGACCACGTGATTTGAAACAATATTTTTTTAGAAAAGGGAAAGAAACAAACAAATTTTACTCTAGTCACTCTACTGCAAACATTTTCCACCTTATAGGCTGAATCTGGTAAGTTTTGAATCCGACTAGTATTATAATGAAAAAAAATTAAATCCTTATATACGATTTTCTTTTCCATAATTTACTACACATCTGAAAACAGAATACACTCATGAATTATTATTACCCTTATTATCCATGAACACGTTTGAACACGCTGTGTCCTCTAAAATTCAAATTCATGTTCTTTCTAAAATGCTTTTAAGTGAAGACATTGTTTGAGCAGAAAAAATAAATCTTATATTTTATCAATATTTTAAGTGTGCGTGTGTGTGTGTGTGT
>BMAV01024330.1:0-11408 GCA_019973955.1 Trichonephila inaurata madagascariensis | reverse complement strand
TGGTGGGGTTGCATTGCCATAGAGGTCAATGAGTGGCTGTAAATGGTCTTCAAGTAGCTGAAAACAGTCATTTCCATTCAATTATTAGCTAAACTTGACCAGAGGATGCAAGTTAAGCTATGTAAAAACTAGCCCAAACCATCATATAGTCCCCACCAACTTGCACAGTTCCTTGTTGACTGTTGGGTCTACGACCTTGTGGAATCTGCACCATATTCGAATTTTACCATGATGTCTTACTATCTGAAATCGAGACTCATTTGATCAAGCAAGTTTTTTCGATCATCTTGGGGTCAACCTATATGTTCTCGCTACTAGCAGACGCGCTGATAGAGTGTTTTTAGAAAAATCACTCACCATTTTGTATAAACACCAAATTTCCCTGTGCTGTCCTCACGGGTAATGTCCTTTGGCAATAAAAGTTTCACTGGTAAGTTTCTGACAATACAAACTACTCTTCACAGATATCGCTGGTCTCGGTTTTAAATAAATGTGTGTGATTGCATTGCTCATACTAGAAGATAATACTTGAAATTATGTATTCTTATTAGACTTTTAACACCAGGAATTGAGAAATGGTAAATTCCATAACCATTTCAGGAATAGAATGTTCCAAGAGTCTAGCTCCAACTTTAGTAATCCTCGTGGAACGTCTGTTAATTCCTGTCATGTGGGCATAATTACGTCAGGAAACTTTTTACGTGAATCGCCTAAAGCAGTGTTTCCCAAAAGTGTGGTACGCGTACCCTCAGGTGTACGGAAAGAATTTGGTGTGGGCAAGCGTTGCGTTGGAATTTGGTGGGGGTGCGCGTTTCATTGGAGTTAGGTGGGATATGCACTGCACCGTGTTTAGCTGCGCCTAGTCCTACGTTCTCATGAGTCAAGTCAAGACAGTCTTGTTAGGTGTGAGATGGTCTGATGTGATGCAACGGGAATATACCAACCTTCATTACAGAGATAACTTACTTCGTTAATAGTTAGTGGCTTCCCTAGGCACCTGTATATTTTAAGCTTTTGTGGGATTTTTATTATAGGAAATGTTTGCTATGTGCTTTTTAATAAATCCCTCTAATTTTTATAATTTTTATAAAATGTAATTTTTTTAAAAATACATCTTGCTTTTTTCAACTTCATATTTATGTGAAATTTCTGTTTTCAGTATTTGTAGTCATTAAGTCGGAAAAACTATTGGATGTTGAACTGCATCTCAAATTAAAAGTTACAACCAGGGAACCAAATTCTGACACAAACAATGTCATCCTTCTCATTAATCTAAACAAATGTTATTTATAATATAACTTTTTTATATATTTTATTACGAATAATTTTATTTCTCTTTTTTTATTATTTTGTGTATGTTACAAATAAATAAATTAATATGTTTTGATTGTTATTAAAATACATCCATTTTTTTTGACGAGGGGTACTCAACATTATGAAAATTATAGAAAGGGTGCATATGTCAAAAGTTTGGGAATGCATTGCCCGTTTATGCATTTAATACGTGATGCTACTGCCTTCTGGATATTTGCGTATTGCTATCACATGGCTTTTAGTACTTTAATGTATTATTACTCGCTTATATAACGGGATCATGGTGACGGACACGTGACTGGCATCGTCAAGTCACGAGTTAGAGCGTGACTGCCACTAAAGATCCACCGTGCTGAGGGGCTGATGTACGTTAAATATGTCGTGGCTTAAAGTCATCCCATTAACGTAGTGGGAAAGTTAAGAGAGAGTGCCAGCTTAAGTGACCTTGTTATTCGACCTTGCTTTAAGAGGACACAGTACGATTCAATTGAACAAAATCGGTGAAAAATTCAAATCTAATTTTTTTTAGTCTAAATTCTTCTTTATATACTTTTTCTATAACCTCACAAAATTTGAAAGCTCTAAACTTAAGAAACACGCAGAATTATGATAGCTTTTACGTTCATTTTTATTCACATCCCTATGTCAAATCAAAACTTTAAACTTATCCCAGAAAGATAAAATAATTAGTTTATCTTCATTTAAAATGCTAAGGAATTTTTTCTATTGTGCCTAATGCTTTGAATTTTTTTTACCTATTACCAATAGCACACGTAACAAAAAGTATGCATTTTTGAATCAAAGCAGCACTTATTTTTTTAAAACTAATTGAACTCAGAATTTATAGGTTTTTTAAGGAATTTTCAAAAAGCATTCATAGAAAGAAGTATTGTACAAATATCAATCGTGTTATCGCAAAACTTATTCCAACTTTTGTTATACATAGTTTGACGTACTTGCAAATCAAATTTCATGCATTTACGAAAATTTTTATAGGAGGAGTAGCATTTTAAAATCACTTCACAAATTTTAAGTTTTTTCGTTAAAAAATTATATGGCCAGCTTTTTATGAAATTTTGAGCACAAAATCTGTTTTGCATAGTTTTCACACAAAGGAAGCAATCAAAAAAATTTTAAAAATCCTTAAATTAAAAATTTTTTGCGTAAATCGTACCATGTCCCCTTAAAATTACGAAGTTCGTTATCAACGGGCTTTAGAATGTGACGTTAATAAACACACTCACTTGCGCTTATATAGCTTTGTGTGAATTAAACTAATGTAATTTAAATTTTTAGAAAGTAAACGTAATTTTTTATTTTTATCAAAAATTAATTCATTTTCTTTCTCTAAAAAAATGAGATGTTTTCTTTTATAATTCCATTACATAGTTATTTGTTGACAAATTTCACAAACTTCTTTTTTTTTAAATCAATATCACAAATTAATAAAAATGTATGGCTACGCATTCATTATTGAAATTATCGCTTTATAAAGCATTAACTTCTTACATATTAGAAAAGCGAGTAATATGAAGTAATAGAAGCGTATGAAACGTGTACCAGTATTTAGGGAGTTCGAGGGGATAGAACAAAGTAGGCTTTATTTTTTAAAGTCTTGCAGTTTTGAAATTCATAAATGTAACTACTGAAAGGTATGAAATGAGTTGAAGGAAATGTTCTGTAATTCACATTGGAAGTATTGAAATAAAATGTAATACAAATAAAATTAAAAAAAAAAGATAAGATAGGTAAATTTTTTAAAAAATGTAACATGCAAAAACTAAAAATATTTTAAAGTACATAATAACACAAAAATAGTCACAAAATTAAGTAATACTATTAATGTTAAGCAATTTATTGAGATACATGGAATCAATCTTATCAGCTGAAAATTTTTTATATTATTTCATGGCCAAATAATGTTTTATTATCTATCCATATTAAGCCACTAACAAAGAAATTTATTTCAAATTCAATTGATTCAATTAATAAATTTAAGATTAAAACTTATTTTAAGAAACTAAACTGTATCAATTAAGATATATCTTATATACATTTACGTACTAATTAAAATGCAACAATTTACCCATTTAAAAGAAATAAACATCTTATTGACATTCCAAATACATTTGCATTAAAAATGAAAGCAATTCTAATCCATTATACCCAATCGCAATCATTCTTCCGCACTATCTATCCAATCATAATCTTTAGCACCTACTAGCATCCCTTGTGATCTTACTCATCTGTAAGAGTAACACTTCCGTTACATTCTAACTCCCACTCATTCTATATTCAATCGGCGATATATACAACTTTTCTTCACGAGCTATGGGGAAGAGAGAGGGGAGGGTCTAGTAGCTATATTGATTGATTTCTATCAGGCCACGGACATGCCCTCCAGAGGGCGCTACGGGACCACCCCGAAACCACGCTTCTCGCACGCCGGTCCCTTTCTCTTATTCCATCTCAGGCTGGGAAGGGATGCGGATTGGATGAGCAAACGATTCCTGCTCCACAGGATATATTGTTCCCTGTCGTAACACCTACCCCTCTCGAACGATTTGATGGATAACATTTAAAACTTCGCTTTGCTTGGAACTTGTGTGGATTATATACATCTCTTTTTTTTAACAAACGATTTTGTGTGGATAAAGGGATGGAGTAAATCGGATTTTTTGAGGAAAGGATATTATCGTTTGCAGTATCCCCTCTTCATTTGTGCACTTGTTGCTGGCAGTTCAATGGTAAGATTTTTTTTCTCTGTTTAATTGCAATTTTAAAATGGCGGAAGGTACTTAAAAATTTGATGAAAAATGTGAAATATTTTATAGGATATGCAATTCGCGGAGAAAATCATTTTATGTGTGGTGAGAAAATTGGTATTGAAATTTTCGTATGGGGGAGGAGATAAAAATTAGAGGGAAATGCTAGAGATTCATTGTTTGTGTTTAGGTATACATTTCCAGTTTATTATTATTTTTTAAAAGTTTATAAATAAAATATACGATAAATATTAAAAGTTAAGGATACTATTAAAATTAAATAACAGAAGAACAAATTTAAATTTTGATTGGAATTGCTAGTGATGCACATCTTCTTTTTTTATTATTAAAATATCTTTATTTGATAATTAACGACATTTTGTTTTTGTATTTTTTAAATAAATTAATTCCTATGGTTAGTTTATCCGTATCACCACATCAATAGAAATAAACTTGGACACGAATTTTGAAAATAAAGATATAGTGAAAAAATTAGTTTTTACGCTTAATGAAATGTAAATATAATTTAAACGGGATTTTTAGAAACAGTTTTAAGCAAAGTTTGCAATCTAACAAATCCGGGTCCAACGCTTCAATTGAAAAACGCCTAAAAATATTTATAAATTGCATTAAAAAATTATCTTTTTTCATCTTAATTGAATTTTAAATCCGAGATATTCAAAAATGACCTTTTTATTTGTATTCCTTGAAATCCTGTATCGGCTTAAAACTAAATTTATTTTTTGAAAAAAAATAAATAAGAGAGGGATTATAATAGCTTTTTGAAACTAAAAATTAATGATTTTGTACAAATTGATTAAAATATTCATAACTATGAAATTTATATTGAATTTCAGATAAAAATTTAATAGCAAAAAATTGTTTATTCATTGTATTCAAAATAATAGTAATAAGTAGAACATGATTGAATTTTGTATTAAGATTGTCTTAACGTATAAGAGAAAGCAAGAAAACATGCAGTTCTTTAAGGACCCTTCCATAAAAATAATTTATACATGTCTTCATATATGTATTTATTGAATACTTAATAAAATTAATACATATAGTAATTGAAAAATTGTGAATTACCGAACTTTTAAAATATGTATGCATACAGTTTTACAGTTTTTAAGAAGTCTCAGGGGTGTTAATTTTTTCTCGAGGGTTGAAAATAGAAACAATTTTCATACAGGTATAATTCTTTTAAATTTAGTTAAATAATTTGAATCTGTTAAACATTATTTACAATGGATTACGGCTTCAAAAAGTACAGAATAATTGAAATATAATCACAATTTAAAAAATTATAAGCATATGAAGATAAGAAATAGTTCTGTTATAAATATTAAGTAATTTTTGCGTTGCGCACGCGCTATTTTCTAAACTAGTAGTCTCTGATGTGTAAAACTTTATAGAATTATGAAATGGAGCATACTCTTTAAACCCTACATCAATTAAGAATAATACAACTTTTGTGTATTTCAAAATATTTGAAAAATTTTGAAATTTAAAAACAAAATTTTTTTAATGTAATTTTTTTATTTTTTAAAAAATATAATTTTTATTATTATATTTATATAAAAACACTACAGTATAGTAAGAGAATACATTTTTTTAACTTAATAAATCAACTTATAGCTAGTAATTAAAACTACTATTTTAGAAAATAGCATGTGCACCCCACCCCATAAGACTTAATATTTCTTATAGAAATGTTTTTTATTTAAACATTCTAAGCTTTTCTTTAACCCCATTCTTTTATAAGTAATGTGTAAAAGATTTGAATTATTTAATTTAAATTTAAAAGAATTATACCTGTTTGAAAATTGTTTATATTTTCAGCCCCCTAGAGAAATGTAACACCCTGAGACCCCAGTATAATATTATCATGTAAATTTCTCTTAAAAAATTAGAATTATGAAATGTTACTTGTTATATCGATAATATTTCGAATAAATAAATAAAGATTTGTTATAGATAAAATGACATTTTGCAAAATATAATTTTAAGAGTTTAAAATTTCCACACGTTCGTATTGCTTGAGATTATTTTCATTTTACTAAAGGGAAACAAAAGGTATTTATTTCAAAAAGAAAAATATTTCAACTAGAACCTTTTTATTTTTAGATAAGAAACTCTGGTTGAGGGCTGAGGGTAATTATGATAGTGATGATATTTTTTTTTATCAAAACTATTAGACATAGTTAATTTTTAACTCCTTAAAATTTCCTAAGCGCATTCTCATTAGATTAAAAGTAAAGGGAAATTATATATACTTATATTACTCGTGAGATCTTGGAAGATTATAAGTAATCTACAGGTTTCCAAGTGAACACAGCTCTTCTACCGATGATTTATAATCTGTTTTTTCTTGACATATATATATTTCTAAGTTGTTTTCTCCCTATTTTATAAGTATTTTATATTGCAAATAAGAATTTTGAATTATATATGTTTTTTTTTTGTATACTGTATAATTCGTACAGTAAATAATGCCTTAACTAAACTAGTGTTCTAACTAAATGTCGAAAAATAATTTATATATTCTTTTATTTTATAGTAAGAGACTTTGAAAGTTGTAAAATAGCAACGATTGCGCTTAAGAATGAGTTTAACTGAAACAATACTTGGAAACGTCACGGAAATTTAGATTTAAAAAAAATGATCAGATTTACAAAAATGATCATTAAATATATATATAAAAATACTATGCCTTGTTCTTCTTTTTATGAGATTTTTTTCCCTTAGAATCAGAGCTAATCTGTCAGCAATTTGTTAACAACATCCTTGTTTCTTAAATGCTTTTCTTCAACTTGTTTTTCTGTAGATTAGATAAATAAAAATCGTATGATGACAAATAGAATATTTTCCCCTAAAAAATCGACGCAAAAAAATATTTGTTTTATTTTCTCTGAAAGCTCTATTCATGTCTGTGTATGAATAGTCCCAATTCTATACTTTAACGATCTTGATCATTTGTTTTTAAACTGGGATTTAACTTTAAACTTATAGAATGGCATCAATCTAGTTGGTCGTGCTTCGATTTGGAAAGCCTAATAAATAGCATAGTTGAAATTCGAATTCATTGGTAAACGTTACGTAGAATAATAGGTGCTGATGCACACATTGAATTTAACTGGTTTTCAAAACTGACCAAGTGATGAGGAAATTAATAAAGTAAGTTATCGGATCATATGCTTTATTATTCGAAAATAACATACAATAAGCGTTTCATCTCCAAAAACCAATAGAATAACTTTCAATCCTTTTAAGTGCCACCGACTTATATATCCGTCTTACTCAGTCGGTGCGTTAAATGCCCCGGACGTATATATCCGTCCTTCTGAAACGTGATTATTTTCTTTGCGCGGCTATCAGTATAACTATTCCGAAGGCTTTGGAATGTAATAAAATGACCTTGACAGTGTTTGCAAAGGATTTACTTATTTCAGAGAAAAATTTGCACATTTGTGATTGTTTTTTTCCCCAAAAAACACCGCAAACGTGCGTGTATGTGAAAAACGGTGTCTCTGGGAAGAGAATCGCTTACTTCTAATCGGCAGTTTAGAGGTTAAACAATATACTTAAACTAAACCTATAAACCTACCTGTTTCTACGGATGAAGGTCAAATGACCGTTTTTTAAATAAACGTTTTCTTCTTTTTCAGTTGATTGTAAATAATTCATAATTTATCACACGGGCAATAAAACACAAAGTATAATCGCTATGTAATAATTAAATATTTTTTGGATTTAAGGCGTATAAATTTTTAGAAAGAATAGAAAAATAATCTTTTATTTCAGTAATTTACATATATATAATTATTCACATTATGATGAATATTTATTTTTTATCCCACAGTTCTTACATTTTATCGAAAATGTACTTCTTACTTTTTCTCATCATAATATTGTGTTTCGCATACTCCGTGACCTTTATATTTGTCTGAAAGTAGATAAGGCGGGGATCTTCCTGGTTCAGAACTTTTATTGAATTTTTACCTAACAGTTTATCAATTTAAGTTTCAGTACTCTAATCGTCCTTTTTTTCGGGCGCGTAGCCCCGTGGTTATGGTATCGGATCATGGTAGGCAGCCAGAGTCGGAGCCCCGTACTACTAAAGACCCCCCGTGTAAGGGGGGCGATGCACGTTAAACCTGCCGAGTCAAACGTCCTCCGTCGGTGTGGTGTGGTAGTTAGGAGAGGGTGTGCCAGCTCAGGTGTCGTCCTCGTCACTTGACCATGGTTCAAAAAAATTTCGGGTAGATCGCCAAAAGCCCTCGTGTAGATGAACAGTACGACGTTAATATTCACTCACTCACTCACTCGCCCTCTTTTGCCTTCACACTCATTTTCGGAACTGGAGAACAATCTTAATTCTTTTTCATCTCCTACGTGTATTTACAATGGTCTCTTTCTCATTATTCATGCCGAATTTCCAGAGTCCAGAAGATTCATATACAGAGGTTGTTGCCGAATTGACCGAAAATTCCAAAAGGAGATAATAAAGTCGGAATGACAAAACCTCAGAAATGGGGTCGGGTAATTCGAGAAACAATTATGAAGGGTGTATGTATGAGTAGAATGAAAAGTGGCAATAAGAGGTAAGAGATACATTTATTGGGCGTAAATCATGTTTACAATACGAACAATGCATCATAGCCGACTTCAGAAATGCCAAAGACAAGCGTTTTCACAGGAACTATTCGAATTGCGGCCCGTAGGTCTGAAATCAATACCGATGGAACGACTGTCGTACGCTTTAAAAAACGATTGCTTTTCCGCTTTGAGCTGTGATGCATTGCTGTATTGTAACATGCTTTCGTCTTATAAATGTATTTCTACCACTAGCACTTTCTTCAACTCGACATCAGACCCTTCTTTAAATGTTTCGAAATTATTTCCCCTAACGTGGTTTTGCAACCCCATGTTTTAGGGTGATTTGTCATCCCCGTACTGCCTACTATCACCTTTTTGAATTTGTCGGTAAAATTCGGCAACACCCTGTATACCATTCTCATATAATTTTGCTCTATATTTCTAGGTATAGTTTACTTACGTCGTATTTCTTCCGACAAATTTCCTTTGAATCGACACGAAGAAATTTTGAATTTGCATTTGCAAAATACAAAAAAACTATTACCAAACTAACTATTTTTATTTATTTATTAACCAAAGTTAAAAGCTAATTACTAATACAAATAGAAATGACCTCCACGTAGCAAATATTTGCAATGATCGTTATTTTGTCTACTGCCGGCGCTCTGTGCCTGGCATAAAACAAATTGTACCTGAACACGATGAGATGATAATATTTGAAAGCTTACAAGTTTAAGATTTCATAAATGAAGATAACTTTGTAAAATTTCATAAATTTTTCAGTGGTCAAAAAATTTTTCACGGTAGATACCAGTAAAGTACATATGATTATACGAGGGAAAAGGAAAGGAAAGAGCTGTATATTATTAAAAACAATTCAGTTCAAGAAAAACGAAAACCTGGAATTTAGCAATCTATATTGAAGTTTCAAAAGTGGTCATTTGACTGCTTTGGTAGGTTTAGCGTTAAATCAAAATATATCAAACTGAAAATAAATTTGATTTTAATGAAAGGATAATATCTCAGTTCTATTAAAGCAAAGATAATCTGAAAAGTTAAATATTTTCTTATCTTCGCTGAAAGATAGATTTTTTCTAGAAAGATTTTTTTTAAATCCACCGGGCCCTTTTTTATTGGGAAATTCGTGTTTTCGGGGCCACCGGTCCACGGGGCCCCCTTTGAGACAGGGGCCGAAACGAATATATATTCTTGATCTACTCAACGAGACCGTTCCGAATATGTCTTTACGCATAACCCTACTAGTTCGTGAATTAGGGGATCCCCAAAATAAAAAAAAAGTTCTTCGAGGGGCCCTGGCAGAGCCCCCTTACGACCTAGAGCTTAGAGGATCGAATATTTTTCTTGACGCGACGAGACGTATCCGTGGTATTTTTTTCGTGCGGAAGCTCTCGTAAACAGCGAAGTTACGAGGGCCCCGCGGAAACGGGGCCCAGGTCCACGGGACCCCTTTCGAGACAGGGACTTAAACGAATATATATTCTTGATCTACTTGACAAGATCATTCCGAATATGTCTTTACTTTACGCATAACCCTACAAGTTCGTGAATTATGGGACCCCCCAAAATAAAAATAAAAGTTTTTCCAGGAGCCCTGGCAGGGCCCCTTTCGGTCTAGAGTTTAGAAACTCCAATATTTTTCTCGACGCGACCAGACGTATCTGTGGTATCTTTTTGTGCGGAAACTCCCGTAAACAGTGGAGTTACGAGGGCCCCGCGGAAAAGGGGGCCCCCGGTCCACGGTGCCTCCTTCGAGACAGGGACCGAAACAAATATATATTCCTGACCTACTCGACGAGACCTTTCCGAATATGTAAAGTTTTTACGGATGGCCCCGACGGTTCGTGAATTATTGGGCCCCGAAAAATGCTAAATATCTCTGCAGTAGCGGGCTGGACCGAATTAATCTTCTTTGGGAACCTAGACATTTTCTGCTTACCGAACCCCCCACAAGAAATACAGTAAACACACAAAGAATATAAAACAATAAATTAATCATATCTAATATAAACTATAACTATGGCATTACTAAACTGTTTAACTATAAACTATATGTTTTTGTTAATTTGTTTTTTTTTATATATTGAGGCCTAAGAGAGGTGAACTATCTTATATACAAATCCTTTTAAAATAGCAGTTTGACCAGGCCGTTCAAAGAACAGAACCCCAGACATTTGTCTTGGTAAAAAAACAATCAATCACGCGGCATGATACTATGTCTTGGCGTTTGTTGAAACAGATTGTGGAAAAAAGAAATTATACAAATAAATTTATCGTGTACCGGTTCACACAACGTACGGAATAGAATTTGCTGCGATATGAAAAATTACCTAAAGGTTCAGGATGACTTATTCGGATAATATAACACGTTCATCACGATATAAATATTGTTCAAAATTATTGGTTCTTTACAGTAAATTTAGCAGCAGAGTACAGTCTTTTAATATAGCAAAATTTAAGCTGTTACTTAAAATACAAATTGTGATGAAATACCCTATATATTTACAAAAACGTTATCTAAAGATTTTATGTCTTAGAACTCTGTGAAAAATAAATAGTATTCTATTTATCTAAATCTTTTGTATGTACTATTAATAGTACTTTTTTTTTGTGTACGATTCATGTGTTTAAACGTCTGAAACTATGCTTTGCACATCTAAAAATGCTTCGTATTCTGCTCATCAATTTTTTTTTTATCATTCAATACATTAC
>BMAV01024329.1:655389-724124 GCA_019973955.1 Trichonephila inaurata madagascariensis | reverse complement strand
TATATATATATATATATATATATATATATATGTTGTATTGTTCCGTATTATGATGCATCTGGTTCAGGGAAACGCGGCGTAGTCAGGGCACTAACAATAATATTAACGGCACTGCGCGGCTCATTGGGAGTTTTGTGGAACCAGATGCGGGGATGGAAATGAAAGTTTATTGTGATTTACAAATAATATATAATGCATAAAAATTGTGAAACTTATTGGTATTATGTAAACATAGATTTGACAAAGTAACTCAGAGAGTTTTTATTTCAGGGTGACAGACCCTGAAAATAGTGTCAATAGCTGATATGTAGCCTCAACACGGAACAGTGGAGCCGAAATTCCAGCTCCATATAAGATTGTCCGGATGCAGAGTTTGGGTCTGCGCACCCAGGAAAAATTCGAGTAGAAAACCTAAGTGTATTATTATATAAGTTACTTTAAGAGTATATATGTAAAAAAAGTGAAAATAGACCAGAATTAAACAGCAATTATTAATGTTGGCCTAGTTAATGGAATAAAATTTATTGTCACGAGTTTAAATTTAAAATTAAGTTGAATATTAAATTTAATTCTATGATGAATAATGAAAATTAAAGTCAAGATAAATATTGGAAATTATAGAAGTTAAAATGAGGATTTAAGGTTAAAATTTAAATAAAACTTAGAAAGCGAAGAGATTCAGAAATAAAAATTTAGGCACGTAATTTATTAAGGGCATTGAGAACCCTTAAATAAATCACGTTTTTCTTCTTGGAGGGAGTTGTGACGTCTCTCGCGTTCTTCTTATAACATAACTCCTACGTTCTTTGACGGCCACGATTAATGGCAAAACTTTTCCAACCCAATACCAAGAAGAGAAACAGGGCGAAAATGCAAATAAGATATACTTTAAAAGGATAGAGGGTTTAGTGAGATGGGACGGCAATCTTAGAGATAACTTAGTGCAGAACAGTTCGGAACAAGTGTTAGACGACCTACAACCAAGGAAGAAGGATACGCTCATCTTCATTAAAAATATTAATTATAAGAAAGATTAATAGGGCCTGAGTATTCTTATCTACAAGTAGCAGAATAGGAGATTCTTCAACCAAGGTAGGAGGGTTACTCAATAAAAGGTAATATTTTGCATAGGAAGTTAGATTAGGCAGATAATTAAATATAATTAAGATAAGTGATCTAGTTGTGCGATCTGACTTGAATATTCAGTTTAATTTGTGGCTTATTCTCACTTAAAGAAATTTGTTATTTAGAATTAAGTAATTTTTTAAGTTATTCTTAATAAAAGTTGTGTTAAGAATTACAAAATGTCTCATCTTTTAGATAATCCCACACCTCTAGCTTACGCGGATCCCACAAGACATAGCTATCGCAGGATGGCTATGTCACAATGGTACATTAAAAACCGATGTAACCGCTAGAATTTTAAATGCAAGCACGCAAATGTGCATACAATGTGTCGTATAAAGTACCGGATATCAGTTTGTGGAATGAAATTTTATGCCTATGTTGCTCTTGGTTGGTCAATATAAGGTTGTTTAATTCTGGTTGTAGAGGACGCTGTCGTTGCCATCTACTGATGTCCCATTCGTGCTCAATTAGAGAAAGATCTTGTGACCCAGCAGGCCAAGGTAACACGTTGCTATTCTATAGAGCATGTTGGGTTAAAACAGGGCATGAGAGTGAACGTTTTCCTTTTGTTACAGTTCATTGTGTCACTTTGGTGCCGAAAAAAACTATAATTTCTGCTACGGGTGCCCTACGATGCTCCCCAGCCATGTGGTGAATTTTTCTATCAGTGGTGACTCGTGCGTGGTTGGCCCAAAGTTTTCTTGAGGTGGTGTCTTTACGAGGTTTTCTTGAGAGGTAATATATTAAACCTTCTAAAAATACCTTACTTTAACCTCTAGGGTAATAAGAAGCCCTTAAAACCTATTTTTAAATAATCGTTGAAACTGGGCCACACCCATTTGAATGGCGAAAAATGTGAACAAAGTACTTCGTTTTTGCTTAAAAGTTGAACGTATGATATAAACCAAAAAATGTATCTCTTATTGTAAATTGAGCCTTTCATTTTTTTTTTATTTCCTAGCCGAGATTAGAAGTCTCACTGTATACATTAAAATCAATTTACCTCAAAATGTAAATTTTGATGTTCGATGTACCTTTTCTGAGAAACTACTGTTCACAGGTATGTAAATTTTTTATGATATATTTATATAATGCTAGCTAATATATACTGAAATGAACGTTTAGTAAAAAACTCAAAAATTTATTTTTTACAAATTTTATGTGAAAAATGGGTTAAATTTCGCAATGAAAAATTAAAATTTAAAATTAAAATTTCAAAATGAGCTAAAAGCTCATTTCAGTATAATGAAAAAAATGTACTTTAATTGTATGAAAAATTTCAAGCATATACATATAACAGATTTTGAGAAAAGGTACATCGAAAACAGCCAATTTAACACTGTCAGTATATATATAGAGAGAGAGGTTTCCAACTCCTTTTAAATAATAAAAAGATTTTGAATCTTGTTATCAAATACACAGCTTCAATGTTAATATAATTTAAATAAAAAGTCATTATAAATATGATAACAAGGACCTTCAGTCTCACAAATTTATATTTTATTTTATATTTTCTTTATGAAATTTGCTAAATGCAATAATTTAAGACAGAAATATTTAAAACAGAGTATTTTTTTCCAAAATATTTTTTGGGGATTTATAAGTTTCAGTTTATACGTGGAAGCTTCATTAAGGTTTAGAAATTTTAAACAGTTCATTCGAAATATCTTTAAAGAAAATGCTATATACACCAGGTAATTTTTCCCCTTCTTCGTATCTTCCTGACTTTGATTTATATACATTTGATTATTATAATTTTCGTATTTCTTTTCTTAATTTTTATGGATTTACAAATGTAATAGTTTTTTTTAAAGAGTTTTTATAATTAAGACATAAAACTTTAAATTTTATTTGTTAAATATTTTCAAATTAGTTTATGATATCAATTGCATAGACTTCTATGTAAATTTTAACACCAGGGAAATATTGAAGTTTTTTTAGATGTAAGTGGACGATGAGCATTATATATGGAAAAATAAATTTGGTTACAATTTTACTATTACAAACTAACTACTCGCCTGCTACGCTGGATATTTCGTGATGTTGTATGATAGTGTATTGTTTTAAAGTTTATGAGATATCTATGTCCTAGTATTAAATTTCCAATTGTATTCAAAAACGTTCTCATAGCCCTCTTATTTTGATTTAAAAAGAAACGGGCTTGATTTTACATACCGGAAGTATGTTTATTGCTTAACCCCCCCCCCTTTTTTTTTCTCTCGAAGTATATTTACTCAAAACTCGTTCTTAAAGGATCTCTACTCAACAACAACAAAAACCATGCCTGCCAAATTTCAAGTCTGTACTGCAGCGATATCTTCATAAGACAATAACAGCCTCTGGACAGAGGTGATCTAATGGTTTCTTAGTCGGTTACGAACCCGAGCTTCGCGATTTCTGTCCTCCGGATAAGAACCACCGCACACCCACCCTATTTTCCTGACCTTACTACATGTGACTTTTGTCTATTCTCCAATCTAAAAAAAATTATGTAGACGTCATTTTCATTCTCCGATAATCTCCGATTGATTAGGCTGAAAAAAACCTGTTTGCATTGACAGCAGAGAGAGAGCTACTATAAACACTCATTAAAATTTGGTAAGTTTAACTTTAAACCTTTAACACTTTCATCGCGAAGGACGAGGTAACTCGTCCTCCAGATCTGCAAATAAATCATTATAGTGAGAAGTATTATTGATTTCAATTTATTATTTTTCTAGGCAAAAAATAAATAAATAAATGAATAAAAGTTTTACAGGAATTTGTGTTTACTTTCAATTTTAGCGCCGCGGAAACAGAGGGACAATGGAGTGTCACCGCCGAGATGAAAGTGATAACCATACCTCGAAAATTTTGGTGGCCTTCATATGTGTCTAGTTCATCACATAATTTCTAATCAACAAAATAGAACAATGAAAAAAATGTTGAAACTATTAGTTACTTAATAACCTGCTTGCCAACTACCTGGATTGAAAAATACAAATCCAGTAATTAAAATACACTACCAACCAGAGACGGATTAAGATGGTTGGAGGCAGTGGCGTAAAGTACTACCCCGTGTCTCAAGGAGGCCGAAAACTGGACTGACTCTAAGTATATATTTGGGCTTGGGGCCCCAAACCTGAGTTTGCAGGGGGGGGAGGGCTAATATTCTTCGTTACGCCACTGGTTGAGGACCCTAGCGGTAAAAGTTTTGAGGCTCATGGGCTCAAGAGTCGAAAAGTTAAAATAGTGAAAAGATTCACTGACCTTAAAAATTCTCAGAATAAAATGTATTCATAATAATAAAACTAAACGGCTAAAGAAAATTCTTAACTGTACTTAAAGAAAGAAATAAAAACCTTACTAAAGAGCTTACAATTTTGCTATACAATTTTTCTTCTTGATTTCTCTTTGGCAAATTCGTCATTTTTTTTTCTGTATCTATTTCATTCAAAACATGATGTTCTATAACCATGTTGTTCAATTTGTCTTCTCCACCTTTGTACTTCTTAAATAATTTTTAACACGCTTGAAAACTAAAAAAGAACTCTTTGCATTGTTAAAAATATTTTCAAAAGTATCTCTACATTAGGGAAAGTAGCTCTATTTTAGGATTTCTCTTGCAACTCGATAAATTTCTAGTGAAATCTTCATTGTATCTTTGTTTTCTTTTAAAAGTAGTACAAACTTATCGTCATATCGTAAAAATTAAACGATTTAATATCATCTTTGTAAGTTCCCTTTAGTTTTTGTGTAGCTTTCTTAATTTCAGGTGATAATCTCACGTTAAAAAGTACAATAAAGTGTTTTATAACAGTTTAATAAATCTCAGGTCTTCCGGATAGTTCTACTCTTGCTCTATAGCATATGACATGAAATGACTTCACCATAAAATTTCCCCTTTCAAAAATTCATGTAGCCGACTTTTTTACTTTCACCAAAAATAATTTTTCTCTTTTGCTGCCTGTGAACTTGCCCAGCTACCTGTTCAAATGAGAACCCTGATGAATCAGTTCCCCCTTGTTTCATTTTTCCAAATTCATTTCTGAAATTTTGGTTATAATTTTCTAAGGATTTTAGTACACTAGATCCTTTTAATAATTCACACGTAACTTATTGAATTATTTGCTAGTAGAGTTTATTCTCTGGAGTATGGTATTCCGATTCATGGTCATTAGGGAAAATTCATATTTGTCCTCCAGTTTCAAAAGGGAAGTTGCATTGAGTATTGTGGTCTTTTTTTCCTCATTTGTATCACGGATTTTAATCAGGGCCGCTTTTATCGATCTCATTCTTTCTATGAAAGCCTAAATTCAACTAGCTTGAAATATATATATAGTTTGCTTTGAATTAGAAATATCTTTTATCACGTAACTTCATTTTGTTTCATTTATCTTCATTAGTAAAATACACTTATGGAAATAAAAATCCCATCGCCAAAAAGGAGTTGCACTATATCAATGGAATTCGGTAGACGTGTTTATACATCTGAAGGATGACTTTGATTCACATTTCACGTTAGGTACATAAGTGTGGCGTTAGTTATGCCTCTTTGAAGATGCGAATCAAGTGTATAAATACACGCGATAAAGTTCGTTGGAGTTATTTATCGTTTTTTGATTTTAGTTCAGAACAGGGACGTAGCTACCGCTGTATCAACTGAATCAATGATACGGGGCCACCAAACTACAGGGGCCCTATATGTGTAACTATAGTTCACTAACAGGGCTCTCATACCTAAAAAAGGGCCCCAAAGAGATTTTAATACAGGACCCCCTCAGAGGTAGCTACGCCAGTATTCCAGAATGTTCTTAAGAAGACGAAGAATCCATTATGAACAGCTCTGTGAGTTCGAACGAGGTAGTATAATAGAGCTAAAAAAAGGTGGATTTTCTTTCCGTGGTATTACTGAAATGCTTGGTTGAAATGTATCCACTGTGCATAGTTTTTGGTCTTTTAGTCCTAAATTATGGTTCAACAACGCACAGATCACTACTGATAGAGAAGACCACGTATTTAACACATGGCTGGAGAATATCAAAGTGCATCTACCGTATAAATTACAGATAATTTTTTGTTTGGAAACAGAGTGATACAGTAACAAATCAATAATCATTTGAGAAATAGCTCCCATCCAGATGAATTGTAGTGTTGTAATGATCTCCCTCCTGGGGAAGCCTCCTCCTCATCTAATCGACCTAAATCTGTGGAAGGTAGTGATTGATGACCCAGACTAACCATGATAAATTCAATTTATTATGACCAAAGATAAAATTCAAGGACAAGCAAATCATGAAGGGAAACTCTAGAGTGATATAACGAGAGCTCAAACCCTATGCAAATAAGCGCACGAAATCTGAATATCTTAACTTTACTCAACGTTATCTTAAAAATCCTAACTACCTTAATTTATTCTAATAGTTAAAGCCCGACCTTTAGTAACCTTACCGTAACAGCACTGCTTTCAGCGACTCTCAGCTCCTTTTCCTTCTACCCTACGATTATTAAACTTCAATTTTTTTATATACTAGCTAATCTCCATATCATGGTTTCTTTTTGAGAGGGATGGCTGTGAAATAACACGATTGCTGACCCAAAGATTCCCCAAAAGGATTAGTAGAAATTCTCGTAAAGCCTCGTCACAACCCCTCCAAGAAGAAAACGCGATTTATTTGAGGGTCTTAATGACCCGATAGAAGTTACGTTGAAAAAAAAATTCTTTAACTCAAAATTAGCATTAACACACTTCTACACAACAATACATTATATTAAAATAATTACTCCAAAACTACTAGCAAATGTCTTTATATCCCTCGAAAATTTTCCCCTGTACATTAATTATTGAAGGTGTACCCCATTTGGGCTAGGACCGAAGAAAAACCTTCAACATAGGAAGGGAAAAACCTGGCCGTACACAACACTTAACTTAGAAATTGTAACATAGCACATTCTTCTGTGTTTACCATATTCACTACCTCAGAAAAACTCTTCAATATATCAGGGTCAGCCACCCTGAAATGAGAACTGGATCAATGGACGAACAAAAAAATTTTTCAACCCTTTAAACATATACAAACCCCATTGAACTTGTAAACATATGCCAAATGTCAGTTATTTTTAAATATATAGACAAACCATGAGGTTTTTCAAAAAAAAAAATTACCTTTCAATCGCGCAGTGCTGTTAGTATTATGGTTAATTTCCTATCTACGCCACGTCTCGAAAACCAGATATATACTAATATCTATATATCAATACATAAATACACATATACAATTATACACAATTTCAAAACATTCATTGTAAACAAACAATACAAGGAATTCTGGCATCCCAGCTAAGTCTCAATAAGTAGTAAAAAAACAAATGTAATCATACAATTGCTTTCCACACTTTGGAATAAATTTACGCATACAAAAGTTCATTTTTCACACAACCAGAAAAATGCACTGCAATGTAGTGTAAAACCTTTGTACAGTAAAAACTTAACAAAACAAGACTTGCTTCTTGCAAAAGCTCCTTTCTTCTTTCCTTGACATATCCAATATGGACTTCAAGCGATTCTCACCTTCTAATCGCTGGACTATCTTTAGCTC
Organism: Trichonephila inaurata madagascariensis; assembly: GCA_019973955.1. NCBI lineage: Eukaryota > Metazoa > Arthropoda > Arachnida > Araneae > Nephilidae > Trichonephila > Trichonephila inaurata. Next base: position 716,418 of record BMAV01024329.1, on the reverse strand, counting down.
CTGGCGATCTTGCTGTCTGGATTGTCGACTCTGTCCAGGAATATTTGGACTGGATCTTCCGCTCCTTTGACTTTGCTCCGGTTGTTGGCGACCTTGTTGTTTGGACTGTCTATGTTGATTGTAACGGCTTCTCCTCCTAGATGGTTCTCTTCTGGACCGGACTGGTCCTCCTTGGACGCACTACTCTTACTGAAGGTCTAGAACCGGCTTCCTTCGTGACGTTACATCTGGGGCTTAGGTTGTAAGGGCTTGATCTTCCTTGCTGAAGCGACTCTTTTGTTTTTCTAATTCTTTTCTTCAATGGCCTGGTGGAAGAAGAGGATGACGACGACACTCTTTTGTGCAACTCTCTGCCTGGATTTCTAATTTTCTTCCTTTCCGGTCCCGTGGACCATGATGGAGGGATCCACCTCTTGTACCCTGTCACCTCTAGCCTTGTTTTCTTATGTTATTGTTTATGAAGCCTTACTAAAGGTTCCTTCGAACCCCTGCTTCTTTTGCGCTTATTCACCGGTTGCTCTCTCCTACCACCCTGATTCCCAGTAAGACTTGTCTTTTTCCCTTGCTCTCCTGTCGTTCATCAGACTCACTACTCCTAAAGCTCTGTGACTGATCTAATCTAGGTCTATTCTCCTCCAAACTACTCGATTGATATTCCGATCCGCTGCTAACTGAACTTTCAACCTCTATCACCCCCTCATCACTTTTTCTCTGATAGTGAATTCGCACTTGGTCTATATTAACAGTTGTTATTTTACCTGGCTTCCAAAAATTACCACATTATTATTTCGAACACTCAAGACTCTGTAGGGACCTTCAAACTTTGGTTTGAATTTCGCGACCACTTTTTTCGTTGCCTAGTTTATGGGATGCGTTTCGACCAACACCCAACCATTGACCCTACTGTTAACATTGCGCCTCTTTTTATTGTAATACTTCACCCATTTTTCATGTTTAACTCTAGTATTTTGTCTAGCCTCCTTAAACAATTTTTCAATATTGCCCACCGCAAATTCTGCTCCATCTGACACCATCACCAGTTTTTGAAACGAAGTAATAAGCTTTCTGCCCCAAAATAACTCTGCTGGGGTCTTCCCGGTGGTCTCATGAACTGCCGTTCTTAAAGCATAGGTTAACTCACGTAAGAACTGGTCCCAAGTCTCATGATTATCATTTATAAAACTTGCAATCCTTTGCAAATGATCACGATTCACTCTTTCCGTTCTATTAGCTTGAGGTCTATATACAACTGCTTTGACATGCTTTATGCCTAATCTATTACTCAAAAATTTCGGATATGAATTGAGGACCCTTGTCACTTATCATTTTTACAGGAGCTCCATAACGCGAAATATAATTCTTAAACAGGGTATCCACAATTATTTTGGCTGAAGCCTTTTTGAGGGGTATCACCTTTAACCACTTCGAAAAGTTGTGATATGGTCGATCTTTGTCGACCATATCGTGGGGTTTCAGCGTAAGTTAGAGGTGTGGGATTCTCGAAATGAAGAGACATTTTAGAATTCTTAATATGACTTTTATTAAGAGTTTAACTTAAATTACTTATATATTGAACAAACTTATATTAAGTGAGAATAAACCAAACACGTAGCCGTAGTTAACACAGATCGCGCAATTGGATCACTTATCTACATAATTATATTATCCGCCTACTCTCAATCCTAATAATATTTCGAATTCGGCAAATAATCTTTCTACCTTGAATTCCAAGCAACGGTCCAATCAACTTCAGATATTCAGCTATGCTCGAATGCAATGGTATACACCTTGTAGTAAATGGCGAAATGTCCGTGATTCTTGGGTAGGCCGTCAAATTACACTTCTACCTTTTCTACACTGAACTTTCTCTAAATTGCCATCGCGCTTACTAAAACTTCTGTCCTTTTAAAGGTTATCTTATTTGCATCTATCCTTCGTTTCACTTCTTGGATTTGGGTTGGAAAAGATTTGCCATTAATCTTGGCCGTCAAAGAACACAGAGGTTATGTTAGAGAAAGGACGCGAAAGCCGTCACAAAGTGATCGGTGATTACTAAAATATAGCGATATCTTTTTATTCGCGACGCTGGGTAGGGGCCTAACAAATCTAATGTCACTATCTCATTCGGATAACTAGTTACAATCGGTATTAAAAGATCAGCTGGTAACGCATTTTTATAACTATGCATCTGGCATACGTTGCATGTCAACACATGTTGATAAGCAGCTTTTCGCATCTAGAGAATATAAAAAACATCTGAGTTTTAAATACGTTTTTTTCCCTAAATGACCTGCTATGGGCTTGTCATGAAATTCGCGCATTATTTCACCTCGCAACAATTGCGGAATATACACTCTAAGTTCTCCAAGAATGGTTGCATATTTCGCATAAAATAACAAGCCTTCTACAATTTGAAAATCGCGAGACCAGTTCTCACAGATTGTCGCATTAACCGAACTGTCCTCAGGGTTCTCAAGATATCTACAGTCTGTCACAAAAGTCTACATACACCCCCCAATACACACAGATCTAGCACGATACTTATATTTTCGAAAATACAACTTTATTTTCGTAATTATCTTAGATAATAATTCATATCTAATAAAGAAAATTATGAACATATTCATTAAAATATATAAAAAAATAAACAAAATATGAAATTATATAGTCACGAAAGTCTACATACAGGGACAGAACAACACAATTTGCAATAATAAATAAGCAAAAATGTAATTTTAATATTTTATAGGATTTCCCTTTGAAGCAATAACTGCCTGCATTCGGTTTGACATTGACATAACAAGATTCTTCGTCATCTCAAGTAAAATTTGGGCCCAGACATGTTCTATGGCCTTCCTCAGAGTTTCCTTGCTGGATATTGCTTGTTGCCGAGCTCTTCTATCAACTTCTTCCCAGAGGTGTTCGATGGGACTATGGCGGTGAATGCAGTTGTTTAGGCGCGCAGTAGAGCAGCCATTCCTTAACAATCTTAGCTGTGTGCTTCGGATCGTTGTCTTGTTGAAAGACAAAGTTGCTCCCAAGTTCCAGTTTTTGGACCGAGGGGTGTAGATTGCTTTGCAGAATCTTTAAGTATCCAAATTTATTCATGTTGCCATCAATGAACACCAAATTGCCCACTCCAGTTGCCGCCATTGCGCCCCAAACCATCACACTACCTCCGCCGTGTTTCACAGTTGAAGTCAAATTCTCGGAGTTCATTGCTGTGTTTTTTTTCTCCAGACTTTTCCGCGGCCGTCACTTCCAAACACATTGAATTTGCTCTCATCGGTGAATACAACTGTTTTCAAAAGTCAAAATCCTTGTTAACGTGTGGAGAAGTAAAATCAAGTCTCTTCTGTTGGTTCACAGATGAGATGAACGGTTTCCTGCTGGAAACTGCCATTGTAACCGCCTGATCGAAGAATTCTACGAACAGTTTCTGGATGTACTTTCTTTCCACTTACTGTTGCAATTTGATCCGCTAATTTTGGAGCACTAATTTTCGGATTTTTCTTCACTTTTCTTACTATGGCTCTTGAATCACGATCACCAAGCTTGTGTGGACGACCACATCGAGATTTGTTGAGCACATTTCCACGCATAACGTAATTTCTATAGATTGTTTGCACAGTTGACCGAGGTTTTTTTTACAATTTTGGCAATTTCGGAATACGATTTCTTTTCCCCTTTCAACTTTACGATCAGATTTCGAAGTTCTAAAGATATTTCCTTTCCCTGGCTCATTTTGTTGAAGTTTTACAATGTTGAAAAATCAGATTAGAATATAGAACAACACGTGTCACCTCAAACTAAGGTGATCTTTGAAAAAAAAATTGTACGCAAAATTCTTATTATCAGCCAATAGAGTGTATGCAGACTTTTGTGACGTGACAATCGCTACACATTTCACAAAATTTCCCAGTAATTATTATTTCTGAACTTTTTATTGTGAAAAGCATATTTTTTCACTGAAATTGAAAGATTGATACAATATTTCAAATTGAAACTTAATTAGTTTTAGAGATAACCCTATTTTTATAGGTGTATGTAGACTTTTGTGACTGACTGTATATATAAGACCTAACTTAGGGTCCCTTTGTTGCTCCTCGATTGATTGCTCCCGTGACGAAAGTACCAAATCTCTAATCACTGCACACACAACACACACACACATTTTCCCCTACTATACTTCCAACCTGGTTTCCAGATGCTACATCTGCCGCCACATTTAACTTCGATTTTGAGAGATCAATATCTCTAGATTCCCCTCATCTACTGTAATATCTTCAATCTGCGAATCCTGAATCACTAATGATTTTTTAATCAAAATCCAGGATAATTTTCGTTCCCCTTATAAAATCAACCCCTAAAATACAAGGATATTCCAAATCCGCCAATATGTGAAACAGCCAGTTTTTACAAATTCCCGTATTCTGATTTGCAATTCAACAATCCCTATATTTCTACATTTGGCACCTTTTGTCATCACCACCTCGGCTCGTGACTTCTTAACTGGTTTATAAAAAAAATATTTTTTATAAACCTCCCCCGAAATAAATGATTTTTCTGCCCCTGTATCCCACAACTTTTGTAAATGTTTCATTCAAAAGAATAAGTACATTCGCGCGCGGAAGTTCTACAGGAGATATGCATAAAGCAGAAAGCCTAATAGGAGGATTCCTTTCATTTTGCGATTGATCATCTTGATCAACTCGAACCTTTAAACAATTTAGATGACCACCATGTCTTCCGTCCCCTCGATTAAAATTCTCACTCGGACCCCTATTTCTGAACTGATACTGTCTATTACGACTTTCGAATTCACGATTATCCCTGTCGAAACGATTCCTGTTCTCGAATCCATGGTTCCTCTGAGGTCCATTCCCGTAGGTACTTCTCTAATTATCCCTCCTATCATTATATCGTTATCCAAAACATCTGCATCCCTCCAATTTCTATTTCTACGATCATCGGTAGACTTCCGACGCACATCCCAATCTCGTCTTTCCCTATTATAATTTGTACTCAACCCCTGAGTTTCCCTGGACGCGAATACCTTTCTTCAAATTTTGAGATCACTTGTAGCAACTGAGCTCTAGTGGTGGAGTTCCTAACCTCCACATAGTCTTGAACCTGAGGCTCGAGTCGAGCCAATATAAGCTCGACTAACCCCTCTTAAGACATATTTAGTCCCAATCTCTTATGAATCTTGAGTAAATCATAAAGTCCGATGGCACACCTGACCCCTTTCTTGGTATGAGGAGTAGAACCTCACTTCTAATTCCGTCTTATTTCTAACTGCATGGAAATTTTCCGTTAACGCCCCCTTCAATTGTACGAAGTCAGTGGCCGTCCCCTGCACTAAAGCTTAACCAAATATTTCGAACCAATCTTTAGCTCTTCCTCCGAGATGAGGCCACAGTAGCCGAGTGGTATAGGTATCGGACCATGGCTTGCCTTGTCATGAGTTCGAGCCCAGTACCACTAAAGACCCGTCGTGTAGGGCAGCGATGCACGTTAAATCTGTCGAGAGCTGAAACGTCCTCCCGGTTGTGTGGTGTGGTAGTTAGGAGAGGGGATGCCAGCTCAGGTGTCGTCCACGTCACTTGACCATGATTCAAAATTACGTGGTCCGTTGCCAAAAGCCCTCGTGTAGTTAAACAGTGCGACGTTAATATTCAATCAATCAATCCTCCGAGATGACCCTTTAAATATGCACACGCCAAATTGCTGGGTATCTCATAGAACCTGACATTTTCTATGCATTCCAAAAACTCCTCGACATTTTCCGACCCAGAAAAAAAAAGTTCAGGCAAAGCCCTGAATCCTGATCCGATTCCTACCTCGGGGTTAAGGAAATTAAGAAGCCCTTGGGCAAAACCTGTTGGGCGCCATTGTGATACCCCCACCTGGGGGTACTATCTCTTCATCTATGCGACCTAGATTTGTGGAAGGTAAGGATTGATCACCCAAATTAGCCATAATAAATCCAATTTATTATTATTCAAATACATTGAACAAAGCAAGTCTTACAATAGGAAGGCAATCAAGAGTGATATAACGTACCCCTAAATTCTATGCAAATAAGCGCCTGGAATCCTAGCCACTTATCTTTTAAGCAAAGTTATCCTATGTATCTTAATCTTCCTTAATTTCCTTAACTCGTTAAACCCCGTTCTATAATTAGGCTTCTAAGTTAGGGGTAAAGGTCTGAGGGGTAAAGTTGCCACACTAAACGCGATCAAAAACTTGCATGGCGCGGGGGAGGGGAATAATTAGAGTGAGTGAAGTCTTGCAAAAGAAGACAACTAGTATAACAATAAAGCTCATATCTTTTTAATTCGTATCAAGACATTCTCATCCTTTTCAGAGCTGGGAAGTGTTGATACGAGTGATTAAGAACTGCTCCAGGTCTCTTAGAAGAGCTAGGAATAGAATTGTCGTAAGCCGGGATTTCCCTGATAGATTCATTTGAAATCTGTGGTAACCGGTTGAAGAAATTTTCTGATTGTTTTTTGATGAAATCAAGAAGCGGCGGAACATTAAGATCTTTATGCAAGACTTCGTTCCTGAAAAACCAAGGTGCGTTTGCTGCTCTACGCAGTTGAATGTTTTGAAAAGTGTGCAATCTTTTCAGGTGAGTAACTGCCGCCCCTGCCCAGATGGGAGAAGCGTACAACATGATGGGGCGAAGAATGGTTTTGTATAATAGAACCTTGGGCCTTAATGCGAGCTTGCTCTTGGGAGAAATCAAGTGATTTAGAGTGCTTCTCATTCCAGCCGCCTTTTGGTGGGTGGAACGGATGTGTTTAGCAAAGTTTAATTTAGTATCAAGTATTAAACCTAGGTACTTATATTCAGTAACCCAGGGGATAGGCTGATTAAAAATGTTGACATGCGGGAGGTTTCCGATGCACCGCTGTCTCGTAAAGAGGAGGCGTGCGCTTTTAGATGCATTAACCTTTATTTTCCAGTCGTTAAGCCAGGTTTCGAGTCGAATGACATAATTTTGAAGCCGCTCAATGATATTGCGGTTATAAATGTTTTGGGTAAAAATGGCAGTGTCGTCCGCGTACATCGCTAAGTGAACTTCGGCAGCCTTGGGAATGTCGTTGATGTATAGATTAAAGAGCTTGGGCCCTAATAAAGATCCTTGTGGTACCCCACTGAGAATTGGACGCGGGGTGGAGAGACTGCTTTCAACTCTTACCCTAAATTCACGGGAATTTAGGTAGGAGTGTATAATTTTGATGAGTTGTTCCGAAAACCCAAGTCGCATCATCTTGGATAGCAAGCCATCATGCCAAATTTTGTCAAAGGCTTTGGCTATGTCCACAAAAAGCATACCCATGGCCTGGTTATTATGAAAGCCGTGATGAATCAGCTCAGTAACTCTTAGTAACTGAGTTACTGTGGACACTGTGTAACAAAGCCATGCTGTTCAGGAATAATAATATTCCTGTCTATGCAGTGCTGATTCAGGCGATTCAAAAGAACAAATTCGTACGCTTTGCTCAAGCTACTGAGTAGCGAGATTAGACGGTAATTTTGAGGTTGAGTATCATCAGAATTGGGTTTTAGAATGGGGACCACCACGGCAGTCTTCCAATTTTTAGGGAAATGACAGTTCTCCATTAATAGATTGAACAGCATGGCAATAAAAAGAACGAATTTGAGGGGGAGATTTTTAAGGATGCGATTTGTAATTAAATCCAATCCAGGAGATTTATTGATCTTAAGCTTTTTAATATATTCCTGTACTTCCCCTGGAGTTACTATACTCTATTAATGTTGCTTGTAGGACTCGGGATTTCGTTACCCGCACGATCGTGCGGGTTAGGCGTTACTTGAGTCACTGCAGCTGTAAAGGTAAGTACTTAACAATGCGAATTTTCTTTTCTGTTTCAATAATTTTGATGAAAGCCCACATGGAAATGAAGTGTATATATTTATATAATTAATACCAAATTTTCTTGGGGGTCACCATGGATGAGTCCTTTTTTATTCTTTCTCTCTCTCTCTCTTTTTGGAAATTAATTTTCTTTTTCATACATTTGTTGAGGAGTAAGGCATTTTTATCCTCTCCACATATATCTACATCCATATCTCCCCCCCCCCAAAAAAAAAGGGTTTTTCGGGGGGGTGTGTGTATGGTGTGATTTAAATTTTAAATATATATATATATATATATGTTAAGTATTGTAGTAGCGTTTGCCGGTGTTGGTTTGTGGTCATATCTGGTTTAGTGAAAACGTCTTCAGAAGTGATTTTCATCTTTTTATTTTGAAGCACACATCGATAGCTTAAACACAAATGCATTACATTGAATAGAGAAACTTTCGACGATCACCAAGCAAAACAGACAACGACAAGCAGCAGCGACATGTTGGAGGACACAACACAAAGACAAAGAGCTGCAGTTATTTACATTCTTACATGATGAAGGCAAGCAGACAAAAAAGAAGAGACGGGATTTCCTGAGGTATCGGTTTTTATACCCGACGGTGAAGACCGCGTGATATTCTTGTAATAAGAGCTCTGATTGGTTACAAAGGGCGGGAAAGGGATTTATGATGTAATAATATTAGTCGATTACGATTAAGATCGGGGTGTTAGTTTTAAACCAAAGAATTCAAGTTTGTTTAAATATTAGTACAAAGAGTTAAAAAACAAAAAGGATATTAGAGGGAATTATTACACACACACACACACACACACATAAATATATATATATATATATATATATATATATATACATTAAAAAATAATAAAATTTTCTGATACATTTTACTATTTTTCATGGAATACTGTGCTAACTTTTAACCAAACACTTTTTCAGGTGTCTAAAAGGAGAAGAATTCTCACAGAAGAAAAAATTTTGCAATTGATGAATAAATCAGATAGAACTTAGATCAGAACTTAGTGATCTCTCGGATGATGACAAAGCTGCGAACAAAACATAAGAATCGCGTATACTGGCAGGACATCAAGCTCAGATGAGAGTGATGAAGAAAAAAAATGGGGATATTTGAAATGGAAAGAATTTTGGAGTATTCTTTACCATAAAAGCATCTTGAACAAATTCATTACATTAATTTAGCTGCTGCAAATTCTTGGTTTCTGTGCAAACAAGATGCAATATGAAATAAAATTCCTCTAAAAATCAAAATGGATGTGTTAAAATTTAAGTTAGAGATAGTTGAAGCACTATCATCCTCACCACCTACTAGCAAAAGTATTTTAACTGATGATGAAGATAACAGTGTAGTAATTCCACTCGCAAAAAGATCGAAGCGTTTAATCCACTTGCTATCCTGGCCATTCCAGGATAAAGGGCTTGACATGCAAAACCATTTTCGATATGTTGATGACATTTCAAGGCTTCATTTGAAAACTACTAAAGCAGTTCGAAAATATGTTGCGAAAAGTGCAATTGTTATTTATACTTGTCAAAAACAAAACAAAAGATTTTTACAGTAAATAAATAATGAATTAATAAAAGAGTTAACGATACATCAGTAATTTCCTTATTTGCAACAATTATAGTTGAATTAAGATTGTTTGTTCTATCAACTTAGAGCTAAAAATGTCTAACTCGTAAAATTTCATAGGTGACCTGTTTCACAGATAACGCCCAACCCGCACGATCGTGCGGGTACCGTCTACGTTCAATCGGGGAATGGGAATTTTTTTATTATTTTTCCCAGTGTCATTGGGGTCCATACAGTATTAATAACCAGAAGAATTTAATATTTACAGATAAAAATAATTCGGGTCTTAAAGGGGTATACATAGGCCAGCCAAGTCTCCAGACCTCAATCCTAAAAAGTATGTCTGAGACGCTCTGGGGAGGGCTATTGCAACTCGCAACCCCCGTCCGAGAACCATCCAGGAAATGAAAACAGCGTTGCTGAACGAGTGGGACCAATTGCCACAAGAACTGATAAACTGCCTTATTTCAAGTTTGACATCACGCTGTGAGGCCTGTATAGCTGTAAGAGGGGGCCATATCCTCTATTAATCCATTTCTTTTGTTTATTCTGCAACTTCTGTTTCATACCTTTTAACTTCAACGAGTGTTACGCGTGATCATGCGTGTGTATTGCAACTGTTGAATGCTTATTTGTTTTTTATTGTATCAATGGATATATGTATCAAATTTCATTAAAATCAGTCCAGTAGTTCTAGAGATAATCGATCAAGTATGCAAATTCTCTTAATTTCTTACACCAGAGTAATAAAATTTCCTCAGGAAAGGAAAGACATAATAAAGGCCCTTTTAAAAGAATATAGTCTTTAATTATTACCCAACATTTATCTGTGATGTTTTTTATGGGCTTTCTGAACGGTAATTTGGAATTCAGGTTGATTCATATATAGTTGACCTTAAAATTCTAACTAATACTATTGTTGAATAGTTTGAGTTGTCCGAAAGGGAGGAGGAGCTTGATCTTCCTGAAAATTAGAGCTTTAGTCTTAGATCTATTAACTGCAATACACCAGAGTGAGAGTTAGCCAGTATTCCATTTTGCTTCAATGATTGTGGAGATTTTTTTTTTTTTTTTTTTTTGGTAATTGAATGGTTGTTTATGATTTCACGAGGAGGACTATGCAAAAAAGGCAAAGAGGTAAGAACATGCACAGGGACTCGAGGGAAATTATAAGTGTAAAGACTGCATAGAATGGAGCTGATTATGTTGTTTTGACACGTGCTTGCTTGATTTGAGCCTACTTCGGAGAGTTCGTTATTGTTTGATATTGTTTGTGAAATTTTTGAGGTATTTATTGATTATAATTACATAGAGCGAGCATTAAGTTTTATAAGTTAAATATTATTTCACATATCAGAGACAATCAGGTGCTGTCTGAATATTGAGGAAGTCCCTAAAGTCCGATTTGTCTCTGTACTTGTATTCTTCTAAGTAGTCGTTGGAATTTTTTGTCTTTATTCCTGAGCCTGAATTGGCTGTTAGGTTGTTTGTTGTAGGCTCAAGGATTCTTTTGCGAAGAATTCTGCAACTTTTTCCATACAATTTAAGAATAGCTCTGATTTAATTTAAATTGATACCACGTTAGAATTTATTTAAAAGCTATTAAAAAATAGAAATTTTAAATTTTATTCAAGATCAAAGGATCGCTAGTACCCCACTAACAGAAGTGTATGCAGAGATGGTATTTGGAGTTTCAATCTCTCCTCCATGGACTACAGATTTTTAATTTTTAGCATAAAGGTTACACTTTGTTACTTTCGTCTACGGGTTCTTTAAAACGTAACCCCTTCCCTTACTATCAAAAAGGTTGTGTACGTAACACCCACTTAGATTTGTAAGCGATTTTATATATATAAGTGCCCCAGAACATTATTAATCTAGACTGTCTTGTTTCTAGGTGATCTAGATTAATTTCAGGATAAAACGAAACTTTTTTTAAAATTAGGCATTGGACGTAGTTTAGCATTATGCATAGTAAAAAGAAGCATCCATTTCCAAATAAGACTAAAAAAAGGCAAATAATTGCACAAGAGAGAATTTAAATCAATATTTTACTTACGTAATAAACGTTATTATTTGTGGATAAAAAAACTTCTTAGAATATGATTTCAGCTTTTTACTTGCATTTATTGATTACGACTTCTCTTTAATTGGTGTCAGATTAAGCAACTTCCGGTTTAATAGATCCAGATAATAGTTGGCATACTGTTAAAATCAATTCACACAATTCAATTCAATTCAATCCAATCTAATCTTACTATATAGCTCCTTACTCCTCAACTCTGTTTTTAGCTTCTTTTTATTATGAATGTTTGGATGTCGGTGTGACTAAGAAGTGATGTAAACATTTTGAGATAAAAGTTTTGGAATGAGAATAAATGGGAAGAAAATCGTTGTTGCGGCTACCGACATGCATAGGGTTTTATCTGTATTATATGTTACATTAATTTCTTGTGTCGCATGCTTTCCCGATCCCGGACAGTGGTCAGCAAGTAGCGTCAAAGTAATATTTTCAGTTATTAGTTTTTTAGCTTCCATTATTTTGTGTTTCCTTTTTTCACGATTAATCGTACTTTTATTGTGGTTTCCAGCTAGCCGTTTCATTTCCGATGTACGTTTTACTTCATAATGAAATTCTTTATATAAATTTTTTTAATTTATTGCACCACAGTGATTTATTTACTTGAACGTGAAGTGTTATTTGTATATATCACTGTTTAAATTGATATCCAATTTTAATTTAAACACATTTTTTCTAACTTTATAATGAATGATATTTTATATAATTCCGATTTAACAGCCAAATTTAAGTAACTGTAGAGCAGAAATAAACCTTACCTAGAATTTATTATGATACATTTGCATTTCCTCTTTATGTTTGGTTTTTAAATAAGTTGTATTCGCTTACTTGATTTTTGATCAATGTTTTCTATTATACATTTCTGATAAGGGAAGTTAAAAATATTTACAAAAAAAAAAAATTATGGAAAATTTTCTGTTACTATATTTTTTGGAACATGTGATATTGGCTCATAATTTGGATATGTGATGAAGAAAAAACACTTAAGATTTTGAATATGTATCTTTTCTTTGTCGGATTTTTTAAAATGGGATTTTGGACTTGTAGGTAACAAAAGAAATTGAATAAATAATGCTTATAAATAAGACATGATTTTACCTATCATAATTTCTATTTTGGGTTAAAGTATATATTAGGGTGTTTCTTCGTGAAAAGTTAGCAAATTCTATGGTGACTACTCTCAGTAATCATCACACTATTGACAGTTTTTTAAAAAATAGCAAAATAAATAATCCAAAATGGAATAATAACAATGTAAAATACAAATTTCAACTTATATTGAAGAGAATTTATTAGAATTTAATAAAATAACGAAATATTTAAATATCAGGAAGTAAAAATTATACCATTTCTAAAAAAAATTTACATTCTTATAAAATTATAATTCTTCTGATTAAAAAAAAAATTACCTGGGAAGATATAAAACCATTAATTAAATTGTTGTTTTCATGCATCCTATATTATTTGGAATAGAATTGAATCTTAAATAAAGTAATTCAGTTTTCGATGTATTTAAGAAGTTTATACTCCGAGACGGCTATCTCAAAAGAAATTAATTCATAGTTGGCTTTTCAAATTCGTGTTAAAATCTGGATCATACCAGATTTACTTTCTACTACTATTGTTTCCTACAGACCTCCTAATATGATGCTTATTTATTCCTCACTTGCTTTTCAAATAAATTCAACTATCAGATTATTTTTAATCAGTTGCTTGTACCTTTCACAAACAAAACATTCGATAATAATCAAAATTAAACTTTTAGCAATACATCATTGTGTTAGAAGTATTTTTTCTAATGTTCCAAAAATCATTTTAGAAAAGAAATATAAATTATGTATCTCAGTTTTATTGTTCAGGAAAAACAACTGAAGGCAAACTCAGAGAAAAAAAGAAGAAATATAAATTTACAATGAATATTTAAGGTTTTTAACAAAAGCACTGAAATGCTCCTGCTAATTTGATATCGGGGGTAGTAGCGCCAAGCTGTTTATGTTCACCATGTTGGGCAATAATATTACAATATGGTTACCTTAATATTTTTATCGTCTGTTGATGTGGTTGCCATTGGGATAACGTATATTAGAAATAACTTTATTCATTTTTTCCCACTGTAACCCTTTAATTTCAGATGATTTTAAGAATTTAACCATTTTCTGTGTAATTTTTATATTGTTTGCATCTTCTGTTTAATTCTGGGCTATTTTCAAATATGGATATTTCTAAAATGAGTGAGTACTAGAATATTTATTTCTTAAAAGAAGTGTTGTGCTTTTAATTATCGCTATAAATCGTTTATTTTCGTTTTAAAAATGTTTCTTACGTTCTTTGTTCCATGAAATTCGTTGAAGGAACTTGCAGTGCAAGTTTCATATTGTAAGCTTTCACTACTTTGTAATTGATATTCTAAATTAATTTTAACATACATTATGTACTTATTTTATTCATAATGAAAAAAAAATGCAATTATTACTATGTATAATATAATCATATAATATTCGTTATTTATAATTGTTTCTTTTAGCATTTATTTATAAATATTATTACATATTTTGTTACAATTTTTTTATAATTAATATTGTTATTTATTTATAATTATTATTATTTATTTATAATTATTATTATTTATTTATAGTTATGTATTACGAGTTCTCTTATGCATTATTATTTTTTTACAATTCGACAATTATTCTTTTTAATAATTACTATTTAATTATATTATATGATTATTATTTCTAATAACCTTTATAAAATCGTACTATATGAATATTATATATATAATTACGATAAAATAATATTTTCAGATTATTATATGCTGCTTATAATACTATTATTAGCACATTTTACTTTTTATTACATAATATTATTATTCATTATTTATTGATTGATCTAGGTTATTCTCAATCTCTTCCTATATCCTTTACTTGAAATACATTTCAATGTATTTCAAAACAATTCTTTTAAATTATTGTGTATCATTAAATTACCGCTAGGCCGCCATATTGGATTTCATTCCAGCAACAAGCAGCACTTGGCGCCATTACCCCCCGTTATCAAATTAGTTCCGAAATGCTTAATATAAGAAGTGTCATCTATCTATTTAAGAACATTTTTACTGACTTAAAATAATTAATAGCAATCAAGTGTAAAGAATTTGTTATCTTCTAGGAATTAATTTAGGTTTCATTGTGTTTAGCTTACCAAAGTAAACAATCTTCCTGAAGGAAGTCATTATCTCACCATGAGATTTAAAAAACATCACCAAATCTTAGATATCCTAATCTACACTCCATCTTCTATTTTGAGATCATTTGTAGTGAAACCTTGTAGTGTGAAGTGTGTAGATGCAAAGTTTCATAAAAATCGCAGAAATCTATGTTTCATATTACTTTATTTTATTCTTTTGTGTGAATTTATTAAAGTATCTTGCACAATTACATAAATGGTGAAGAATATTGTATTAGGAGCATTTTTTTAACCTACGGGAGATCTACTATTAGAAAACTTAATCTTTGTATTTGTTGTAATTTACTTGCTCTAAATGCAAAATACATTTAAGAAAATTAAAGGAAAAATCAAAGAACTCCCTGATTAATTCTTTAGCAGTTCCAATATCATTTTATTACTAGAAAGCAGTAGAATGCATTTTTGTCATAATTTTTTGGCACTGATTGGTTTGTTAGGTACAGGGAATAAATCTCGCCAGTTTCAGATGATAAATTTCTAGTTGCAACCGTTTACTGTTGCTCTCCACATTATTTCTGTAGTGATGATGAAAAATTAATAACTCTAAGTAGCTTTTATTTCTGCATATTTTGTATTTTGTCAAAAGTATCTACGTGGTAAGATTTGTGTCCTGCTAATAAAAAGTATTGATTTTTCCATTAATCTTCCTTGAAATATTTTAGCAATAAACACAAAAGACATTTAAAAGATCTAAGGGCCAAATTTTGCAAATCGCTGTTTGTAATGACTTTCAGTGACCCTTGCACAATAAGAAACTTTGTACTGGTAAACTTTCAGAACAATTTAGATTTAATTTATAATTGGTTAATGCAAGGGTTGCCAGAATTCTTAGCTTCTAGCAAGGATTACATTTAGGTTATGTTTATACCAGTCAAAACTTACTAAAACGGAAATGGTATTTAATTGAGGGAACAATACTTAATTTTTACCTATATTTTCATTTGCAGTAAAGTAACTAAAGATATTATGAGAAAAGAACATGTTAAGTTTTTTTTTGTTGCATATTTTACTATTGAAAATAATTTCCAGGAACTAAGACATAAATCTTTTCTTCCTGTATTATCTGATCCTTGAAGGAACAATAAATGGACTGAATTGAAGAAAAGGATGCTTCTCAGATTTCGTGGTGTTGCAAAGACTGGTTTATACTGGGCTGCTTGTAGGGAAATGGCCTATGTGACCCGTTCCTCGTCATAATTATAAAAAAAAAAAGATTTTGTGCTGTAAAACGGATTTTATTTTGTCAAACTATTTATTTTAGTCACCTTTATACATTGAAATGCAAAAATAATTCTGATCAAGTCATGTGCTTTCTTGATTGCTTGTACTTGATTTCGGATAATTTTCTTTTAGAAAAACTGTATAGTAATTGTTGAAAAGCTTAATAGTTTCATATTTCTAATTCATCATGTTATTGAAGCCTTAGTTGACCTCATTGATTGTTTTGCACCAAAAAATTATTCCAAATTGGTGTAACAGCATATTTTTCAAACATGATACTGTTATAAAGCAAAAACAGATCAAAACAGAAAATAGGAAATAGCATTTCATAAATGATGGGTTTCATCATAATAAATTGCATAGCAAGTTAATTTAATCAAAATTTAATTGTTATAAATGGAAGAAAATGGTGGTTTTCATTATAATTATAAATAAAAATGTTGATGCCATTTAATTTAATCAGAATCAGCTATATTATTAGAAGTAGAAGAGAAAAACCACCATCTTTATGTGGAAGAAATGTTCTTTTCTACATTGGGAGGATTCTCATGAATTCTCTTATGAAACTGCTATTCAAAGCCATGGATTGTTTACTTATGCTTATGCAGACACATTTTTGCATCATTGTTGGATGCAATCATATTTATATCTAAACACTTACTCATCTTTTTGATTCAATAAAATGAAAAATACCCATAGTATATCTACCAACACTTGAAAATAACCAAGCTTAAAATTTCAAGGATTCAGCATTTTAAAAAACTTAAAATAATGCATAAACAACACTTTTATAAAGCTGTGGGGCATTACTTTACATTTAAATAAGTGCTTCTAATTATGTTTTAATCATATTTATTTGCCATTATCTCCCTTTTTCTTAAATATGTTTTTGTAAATTTGGTATATTTACTGTAACTGCATTTCATCAACATGTTATGAGTTTACTTTATGCCAGTCCTTATATATGAAATGAAAAAAAAAATTTTATCGATAATTTTAAGCTTTTTCGTTTAATAAACTAAATGTATAAGTCTGGATTTTATAATACTCTGCTTTTAACTATCAATGTTTATGGGCTTAGAATGTTATTTTCTGTCAATTTTTAACAGACTTTAAATAAACTAATTCATCAAATTGTATTATAATTTCTTCAGTTTAATTTGATGATGGGCTTAAAGATGACAGAATCTTCTGTTGATATGCTGAATGCTGACAACCATATGATGTAGTTGGAAAGAAATTATATACAACATACATACACATTTTTACATATTCAGGTATAGGACAAAATAATAGGAACAACTGAAAAAATGAAATTTTTTTATTAGTAAGAGGTTGAGCTACCTTTGAAATGAATGAAAGCTTGTATTCAATGCAGGATTGACAAATAATGGTCTTGAACAAAGTTCATTGGAATTTGTATCATTCCTCGTGCAGGGCTGTCTCAAGTTCAGATAGTGTGCATAGAGAAGGAATCCGAGCATGGATTTTGTTCTCCAAAATACCCCACAAACACTCTATGATGTTCAGATTAGGTGACTGGGGCACTACGTAAGTTGTTCCACTTCATTATCATGCTCATGCAACCATGTTTGAATGCAACAAGATGTGTGAACAGGGGTGTTATCATCTAAGGAACACAGGACATTTTTCCATGAAGGAAGTCTGAAGCATAGAGTGAAGATGATCTACGAGAATGCTTTTATAATGGTCACCTGTGATCTTACCCCTTAAAACAACAAGAGACCCCAATCCTTGGAAAGATATTATGCCCCACACCATCACAGAACCCCCTCCATGTTTCACGGTTAGAACCAGGTAGTCAACATGAAATGCTTCTGCCTTTATTCTCCAAATGAACACATATCGGATGGTCTGGAATAATATAAATGAGGATTCATCAGACCAGATGACTTGATCCCATTGCAGTTGTGTCAGTTTAAATGGTCTTGGTACCACTGTAGTCTCTTCATAGCATACCTTGGCACAACTAATGGTTTTGGAATAGCTACTCTGCCATGAATGTTCACAGCATGCAATTCCCGTTGAATAGTTTTCATGGATACAGGGTTCTGAAGAAGGGTACTCATCGCGAACGTTATCTGTGGCTGTGTAGTCTTGCGTTTTAGGGGGAATATCCTCTTCAACACCCGTCTATCACAGTCCTTCAACTTTGACTTTCGCCCATTGTTGTGCTTCCCAGAAGACACCTTGCCCATATTTGTGCTGGCTGTCATAGCCCTTGAGGCAGTGGTCCTTGAAATACCCACAAGATTGGCTGTTCTGAACACGGGCACTCCAGCAAGATGACTCCAACTATCATACCTTTTTTCACGTTGAAGAGGTTGGACATAATCACGCTTTGCTAAGAACAGAATTTTCTCGTGCAACTCTCTAACTGCCACAGGCTTGATTGATACCTTCCTTTTCGTCGCTACTAGGTGGCACACTGTTGTGTGACACATGGTGGCCATTTATTGGACAGCCAAAGGGTGACTCATTTTTAAATGGGTGTTCCTATTATTTTGTTCTATACCTGTACACACCTATATATCTATTTTCACAATATGTATACATATATATTCTCTGGCACTGAGAAACTGCCAATTGAAAGCAATGCATAAATGCTTTCTTTCACTCCTAAAGAAATAAGAAGTTATCAAGCTGGGAAGGATAAAGCTTTTAGTACCATCTGTTTGAGTATAGAAAAAGGTTAGAGACCATTATTTGCTGGATAAGAGGAAGGAAAAACTACCTGACAGATGTTTCCAAACCACTTTCACCCAGATTCAGTGGTGTGGCATCATTGAATTAACCAACAAGCTTTTCAAGTGCCGAATTTCAGAACACAAAGTTATTGAACTATTTGCTGCTAAGTAAGGAGATAAGCAAGTCAGCTGAAAGATGTGGATAAACTGTTTGAAGATTGGTTTCATGTTTTCTAACTGATCCAATGTCTTCCCAAGAAATGGGTAGATAGTGTACAATATATATATTGACGTTTAGGTGAGAAGATTTTGCTACTGAAAAGGTCTTTAAAGAACTGTTAGCTGAAGAAACTAGGTTAAAACAGAGTTGGGAGTGTTCAAAAAGTAGCTTCTAAAACTGTAATTGAATTTGTAAACTGTAAAACTAATAGTGTATAAGTTGAAATGAGAAGTTACTTTGAGTATGATAATATGGGATACTAACTGCAAAAGGAAAGGGCTTAATGATAGTTATAAAAATTCTACCTGGAGCACCTATTCTTTCTTTGCATGGGGGAATTTTAAAAATAAAATTCATAAATCTCCAGCTAGTTTACATAATTTTTTTCAAAGATTGCTTATGTCACACTAATCAAAAGCAAGTCAACATTGCCAAAAACTTAGAATAATTTTTTTGAATGATAATGTACTCTTAACCCCCTTAGCTGCTGAGGAAAAAGTTGCATGATTCTCTTCCTAGTGTCACCATTTTTCACACAGTTGCAAGTAACTGTGTGGTGTACTGAAGGAAAAGGAAAGGTATAAATCCTTCCCTTGTAATAAGTAAATCCTTTGCAAACATTGTCAAGGTCATTCTGTTACATTCCAGAGTCTTCGGAATAATTTTATAGATAGCAGCACAATGCCTATATTCAGAAAGGGGGCATATGCATATGTTGGGGGCAGTAAATGCACTAACTGAGCAAGACATATGTACACACCTATGGCAGTTAACTCTCTTGCCGCATATCCCACGATTTCTGCGGGCAACATAGGCTTTGCAAAATTTGTGCAACCTGCAGTTTCCGTGGGGTTGCTTTTTTCCCCGACTATTTAGCTGTGCAACCTACACTGTTCCCATTTATGCTTCCATTTATGTTTTTATGTTCATGTTTTTATCACCTAATTCTATATTTAAAAAAAGCTCTTTTACAAAAAGTTTTTTTGTATATTTTAACTCTAAAATGTAGTTTTAATATTAAGATTTGAAATAAATGATAAAAAAAAATAAAAAATGAGAGGGTTAAGGGCTTGATAATCACCTGAACAGTTTTCAGTGAATATTTCAAAGAATACATTTGTTGAAATGATTTATTCAAAATACAATCACAATTCTGCTACATATATATTGGGTTGGAGGGAAAGTTATGTCGTATTTTAAATAGGCAGGTGGTTTTTGTTGTAAATATAAAAAACATCTGGCTAGTGAGACATTTGGATTTTTTTTTGTTTCTTTAGCTGCTGTATAATATAAAAGGAGTCCTTTTTTACCATTCATCATTTATTTGTAATATTTAAAGTAAAAAACATGTCAGTAGATAAAGTGCATTTATGACACTGCATTTTTTGTATGAATTCCAAAAAGGAAGCAACGCATCGGTTGCATGTAAAAATTTATGTGCGGTATTTGGAAAAGATATTGTAAGTGTACGTACTTGTCAAGATGATTTAGCAAATTTCGTTACGAGGATTTGAGCCTTCCAAGAAAGTGATTGATCTGGATGACCATCCAAGATCGATAATGATGTTTTGCGATCCATGTTTTAAAATAATCCACATTTAACATCGAGAAATTGCAGAAGAGTTTGGCATTCATCATACAACTGTTGGAGATCACATTAAATCTCTTGGGTTTGTGTTAAAGCGAAGTGTTTGGGTTCCACATGAATTAACGGAAAAGAATTTGTCTGATCGTGTAAGAATGTGTTCATCACATCTGATTAGACACAATGTGGAGCCGTTTTTGGACCAGCTGATTACTGGAAGTGAAAAGTAGATTCTTTGCGAGAATATTAAGAGAAAAAAATCTTACTGCAAACCAGAAACATCATCAGCAACAGTTCCAAAATCAAGTATCCATCAACGAAAAGTACTGCTTTGTTTGTGGTGGGACAGGAAAGGTCTAGTGTACTACGAGTTGCTGAAACAGGGAAAAACCATCAACGTGGATCTGTACTGCAATCAACTGGATAAATTGAATGCAGCTATCAAAAAAAAGTCCAGCATTAGCGTCCAGAAAAGGAATAGTGTTCCTCCACGATAATGCTCGGCCGCATACTGCAATGGTGACCCAACAAAAACTGAATGCGTTAGGATGAGAAGTCCTTGGTTATCCACCATATTCACTTGACATTGCACCATCTGATTATTACCTGTTCAGATCTCTGCAAAATTATCTAACGGAAAAAAAATTCAAGTCTTTTGAAAGTGTTTCTAAGGTAATTGCTGACTATTTTAACTCCAAGCATGAGAACTTCTACAAAATAGGAATTTATATGTTACCTGAAAGATGGCAACAAGTTGTAACAAGTAATGGAGCATATATAATTGATTAATATTAAAAACATATTTTTATAAATGCATTCAAATATTTTCTTTAAAATACGACAGAACTTTCCCTCCAACCCGATATATATGCCAGGCACAGTTAACACACCAGCTGAGCGAGACATATATGTATAAACTTGCAGCAGTTAAGGGGTTAGTAATTACCTGAACAGTTTTCAGTGAAATTTTAAAAGAAGGCTTTTGAAATGATTCATTTAGAAAAAATTACAATTGTTGCATAAGATCTTCCTAATTAGAACTCTCATTCTTTTTAAAAAGAGGAAATCTTCATTCCACAAAGCATTTAAAAACCCATGCTGTTTAAATTGATCAGTTTTTGGATAATATGATTTAAAAATTTAAAAAAAAAATTAGAAGATGTGTTTTTAAAATTTGACAAAAATTTGCTAATTAGTTTACATGCTCCTCACAAAGTCAGCTCTTATTCAAAAAATTTGGATGCTTAAGAATTGTAATTCTGCAGCATTTCAAGCTAATTCCCTTATGAGATTGACAAGAAAAAGTTGTACTAAGTAAATCAAATTAGCTTAAATCCAAAAGCTATTTTAAATTTATAAAATAAGCCTTACTTTCATGAAACTACCAAAAGCAGTTACGAATAGAATCGTAGTTTAGTCAAAACCTTTTGCAATGGGGGAGGGGGAAGAAATTCTGCCTTATTGTGTGTTATTTGTCCAATACCATGTCAGTATTTTGCCAATTTGGTGACAAATAAAGGAGTGTATTAAAAATTGGATCCAAATGTACAGAAATCAGAAAGGCTTAAACTGTGGAAAAGAAATTACAAAACCAACATTAAATAAAGTTAAAAATTATCTAAAACAAATAACTTGAACTCATTTAGCTTAAAGATGAACTGAAAAAGAAATTATAAAATTAACATTAAATAAACTAAAAAGAAGAAAAAAAAATCTTAAGTAAACAAAATAAGTCTAGATTTTATTAAACTATCCTCAAAACAGAACAAAGATATAAATTGAAAAAGAAATTACAGTATTAACTTAAAAACTATATAAAACAGGTAAGTTTAATTCAAAATTTAGCCTAGGAATACTGAAAAAGAATAAAATAGGTTCAATTTTCATTGAACTACAGCTTGAGCCCTGAAAACAAGTTGTAAATACAAATCATGTTGCAAAAAAACTAAGATTCAGTTTTTGAAAGATTAACTATGATTTTTTCCAAAAACAATTTTAATTATGTGTCAAAGAAAATTGAAGGATTGTTACACTAACTAAATTTAATAATAGTAAAAATATATAACAATCTCTAAAAAAAATCTATGTGTAGAGTAATTTGTGGCATTCAGAGATTGACACAATGACATATTACCAGAGCTATGAAGAATCGCTTTAAAGTTAAGTTTGATAAGTAAATTTAATATGGTAACCAATATAAGAGTGTTGTTAGTATATTATTTTTGTTGAGATATATGGTTTTTTTTAAAGAATTAACTGTTTGGGAGTGGCAGGATGTTTTTAGACATTACTTCGTCTTTAGGCAAATATATCAAATTACATTTTAATCATATTGAACTCTCAATACTTCTCAGTTTCTCAAATATATTTTCAGGAACTTGGTATGTTCACTATGTATGTAATGCTGGGAAATTGGTAGTTTTAATAGTTACCTGAGAAGGATCTCTGACATGTTCTATTTTTTAAATTGTTTTGTTTATAAACTAAGTGTTTATATCTTGAAAGTCTGGATTTTATAATACACTTTGCTATTGACTGTGAAAAACAGCATGATTTACAAACATTTTTATAAAAATGCAAAGAAAATTTCACAATAAAGATAATTTGGATAAAAAAATTACTCACAGTTAACTTTAATTTTGTATTCACTTTATTTGTAAAATCTTGTGCACTAAGTTGTGTATTGAAAAGCATGTGTTTTGTTACATTCAAGAAATTAATGACTTAATATATTTTATTAAAAGTACACTGTGTGTGAAATAAACTCAACATTTAGATAACATGCATTAAAAAATTGATTATATATATATATACAAAAGTTAACAACCAAATTAAAAGAAGTTAATATTCAAAACTATAACTGATTACCATTGAATACAAGAATGCTTTAAAATTTATGAAGCCTCTTTATTGTGCAAACTTTGAAAGTTTAATTGATGGAATACATCTGCTAGCATCTCATTAACTTTTATAGGCAGGCATGCTTTTCTGCTTAGGCATGTGCCTAGAATGCAAAAAAAAAATGGAGGGCGAAAAAAGAGAAAAAAATTAAAATGACAGTGAATGAACCACAACGCCTAACAAATCATGTATGTGTTGTGTGTGTGTGTGCGGAACTATGAAAAATAAAAAGCTTAATAGTTTTATGTTGCTATGCACTCAAAATGATAATTTAATGTAAATTGATTACAATGTCACTAATGATTTTTCAATGATCAAAGCTTGAAGAACAAAGGATAAAATATTAAAAGTAATTGATAGCAAAGTGATAAGTGATGATAATTAACAAGTTGATAGCACAGTTCATACAGTAATGTACCATATTGCAAAACATATTGCTCTATACCATAATTGCAAACAATTTCATTAATTTACTGTATTAATTCACAAAAAGGGTGGTGGGCCAGGATGCTGTAAAGTAAGAAATGAACAAGAGTGTCTAAACCATGCCACTCCTTTCCTTATTCTGCAGTTTGCCAGCCCGGGACACAGGGGCTCATAGCTGGTGGCTAATGGAAAGACTGTCCAAAAAGCAAAAATAAAGAAAGAAAAAAGAGTAAGAAAGTTAAGGGAAAATCTCTCGAACCAAAACTGGCAAGGTAAAAACTGTAGGAGGGAGCACTAGGGAAATAATGGGGAGGTGGGGTGGGTGTAACAATTTGAAGGGCCAAGGAGGCTAAAAACGGCCCTGTTTATAAGTGAAGAAACTGTATTGAAGCTAAATGTATTAAATGATATGAGCAACCCATAATTAAGTTCTTTTTTTCTCTTAAATAGAGTTGATTTTTTTTCCTCTTGCAACTGCAACATTATTCTGTCATAAATGAAACTAAATGTTCGAAGTGTATCCCACATTTTTTAAAATTCATGTATAATGAGTTGACTAATATTTTCTCAACTGGAAAATTTCCAGTCAATTGTTTGGAATTATAAAAAGGCCAATTTGATTTAAGACATTCTGCAGAATCAGAGTAAGTGATTGCAATGGGATGTAATTTGTAGTTTATATCATCACTGCCGTCAAATGCTGCTGTAGAAAAGTCCTTGTTTCATGCATTTAATCATACGCCCTTTCTAAAAATTAGTTCACTATCACAGCAGATGTTATAGTCCTTCCAAATCCTTACTGCTCAGCAATACCAGACTTTGGATATATTTTCTAAGAGAACTGGCAAAATCTGTTGCAGTCAAAGATATATTACGATCTACAAGGAAAGATATTAACAGTACTTCAGTCCTTATTGCATTTGACTGAATGTTGTTTTTGAAAAAGCAATTAAATTTTGAGCAACTATTTCTTATTTGCGATGTGTTTTAAAGTTCTCATGAGACAGGCTGTATCATATCAGCAACCGGGAAAGTTGCATATGTCAGTACAACATGCATATTTGTACTGATATATGTACTATTGCTTTTGGGATGTAATTAATTCAGCATTTGTGCGTGAAAGTATTTTTTCTCTCTCCTTTGTTAGAACTATGGATTATAGAAACAATTGATGAAAACGAATATGAAGCATAAAGAATTACAAACATGTTTAAGGCATGAAATGAGTTCTTAAAAAGCTGTTACAATAGAAGAAAAAGTATAAATGCTTTGCTTAACCGAACAAGGCCTACAAATAAGTTAAGGACTAATAGCTCTAATGAAATACAATTTACAGGAGGAAGGTCAAACTTTGTGGATGTTTTAAAAACTTATTGGCAATGAGTTCTGCAGTTTTCAACTGCTTATTTTCTGATTGCTGTGTCTATAAAAGGGTAAATAACAGCTGTGAGGGAGAAAATCAGCGTATGATGGAAGTTTTTGTATAAATGCTTAAAAACAAAACATGTAGGGGTAAAAGGGTAATGACACCATGAAAAGCTTAAATTTTTTGTGCAAAGTGCATAAGTTGGTTGGTATGCAATAGAATCATTCCATTCAACAATAGTATTTTAGAATTTGTTGCCTGTTAAGTAATGAAAAAACCATTGGGAATTACCGGGAATAAAAGAATTGGAGGAAAAAATTTATATCGCTAAATTGGCAATATTTCATTCTATAGCCAAGTAAGTGGAAACTAGAATCCAACCCATTGAGTTCACTAAAAAGTCAAATTTTAATTCCTGTTTTCTTTCTTTTAAAAATTTTGTTGGGATGTCCCATATGTTAATTATTCAGAGTTTTAACTAATAAGTATAACTTACTTTCTTTTGTTTGATTTGGAACAGAAGGGAAATATATGAAATACACAGATTCATGGCAAAACTTTGATTTCAAATAATATTAAATGCTCAGTTGGCAAAAATTGCATGCATTTGACTTAGAAGAAGAAATTCAAGTGGGTGAATTTATTTGAGGATACTGCAAAAAAGAAGTAAATCAGCATCATACTATAAAGTCCATAAAAAAAAGAAAGCTGGTTTGAAACTTAGCAATTGAAGAATGATCCACAGATTTTAATGGTGCATATGTGGGTTTGAAAGACCAACTATAATGTTATTGTTTTTGAGATCGATGTCTTAAGAAAAGTTTCTTGAAAGACTCTCTCTGTCTTTTCTTGAGTGTGTTAAGAGAACTAAATTGCTTCATCAAAGTTGTAGGTCAAGAATCAGTTTGATTCTAACTTTTCAGATTTCATATGACAAAGGTTGTGCAAAGTCTGCAATATTGTGAATAAATATTTATGCTTCTTTCTTGATTCTCTTAAAGAATTTATCCCCCTTCTGAAGAAATAGAATTTTTAAAGGGGTAAGAGATTGTTTAGGTGTGGTATAAACTGTTTCATGTTTCAGTTTTTTCTTTGAATAGATAAAATTAAACACTTTTAATAAAATGATAGAATATGTGTTTTGCATTGTTAGAATGTATTTGGTTTGACATATTTTAATTTCGGGGCATTTGTTGATGCATATTGCGAGTTTCGTTACCTATTTTAGACAAAGGGCAACCTATAATTAATTCACTCAACCCATTGAGTACTGCATTTAATTTAATAGTTAAAAGATATTTCAGATTTTTGTTAGAAGAGCAATTTTTTAGTATGTAGTCATCCAAAAATAATTGTAATTAATGCAACAATTTGGTCCTCATTTTTAATATTTGAAAAGCTAAATTATACCAAAAAAATACAGAAATATGTGCATTCTTTATCATAAAATACAATGGTTCATATATTAAATTTTAATGGTTCACACATAAAATTTAATGCTTTTAAATTGACATTTCTCTTTCTCTCCCCTAAATTTTTACATATTTTGTAAATGTATTTTTACATATTTATTAGATTTATGGTTATTTCAAATAAAATTACGTAAAATTATGATATATTATACTGTTTACTTTTGTAAAATAATGACTTATCTAAACCATATTTTCAAAGTAAATTTTCTCTTTCAGGAACCTGTTGCAATTTTTGGAACACACAAGCCTCTTTATGCTGGTTCTAGAATTCATATTTCAGGTAAAAACTGGTAAATCAAATTAAAATTTTTAACCATATTAATTTAAATTGCATAGCAATTCATTTCTTTATGAATAAAAATAGATAAATCCGCAATTTTTAAAATTTGAAATGATTGAGATAATCTTGACATTTTTTTAAAATTGATTATATTCTTTTTATATGTTTTTGCACCCATTATAACTTACTGAAATATGGACAAAATTGCAGTTTTTCTATGCTTTTATTGCTTTGAATTGAATTAAATTTGTCCACTGTTTTTTAATGTAAACCTAATGCAAGGGTTGAGAAATCATGGCTTGTGCAAGCCACCTGTAGCTCTTTGCATAAATGGTTGCAGCTCTTCAGACCTCTGCCTTTATTTTTCTATATTATTAAAAAGTAATTTTGCACCAAAAATTGTTTCTCTTTCACTTTTTCCTTTATAATTATCTATTGAAAAAAAATTACTTACATTTGCAGATATATTTAAATATTTGACTGATTATTTCTGACAATTATTTCTGTATTAAACTATTTCCCTTAAAAAGTTTATCCACAGTCAAAGAAACATTAGGATTATTTTTAAAGCAATGGAAGACCAATTTATACTGGTAATGATATCATGATGAGAGGACTTCTAAAAGGGATTTCCAGTGTTATTTACTTATTTGTATGCATGATTTTGGGAACACTTATAAATGGACAAGAGATGCATTTAAATCCCCCAACAAAAGTGACAAAAACACCTTTTATGTTTTATGGTATGCTTAAGGGTTAGTAAAAATGCATTAAAATTACTTTTAAAAGCAAGAATGACTTAGGTCAATTATATTTATTCATGTAAACATTAAATTCCAAATGAAAGCACATGGTATTGTTGGTATGTGAGTTTTTTCTCCACAAAGATTGAAAGCTTAATTCCATACATTATAATATGGACTGGACATTATAATGACTGGATAACTGTTATCCAGACTCTGCTCCATTGACGACAACAGTTAAGAGGAGGTATGCTGACTTAAAACATGGTCACACAGGCACAAATGACACTGAACTTTCAGGTCGCTCAAATTCTGCAGTTGTTCCAGAAAACATCAAAAAAAGTCCATAAAATCGATTTAGCCAATTGGAAATTAAAGTTGTGTGAAATAGCGGAGTATTTGAAGATATCAAAAGGCAGTGTATTCACTATTTTGCATGATCATTTGTCAATACGAAAACTGTGTTCAAAGTGGGTGAAGCGTTTGCTCACTGTCCATCAAAAACAACAATGCATCGATGATTCACAGCACTGTTTGAAATTGTTTAAGCAAAATAAACAGATTTTGTTTACGTAGATATGTGACAATGGATGAAATATGGATCCATTACTGCATGCTTGAATCAAAAAGATCGTCAGCTGAGTGGATAGCAGCTGGTGAAAGCTGTTCAAAGTGACCAAAAACTCAAATGTCAGCTGCCAAGGTTATGGCCACCTTGTTTTGAGAAGCACGTTTAATTGTGTTATTGACTTCCTTGAGAAAGGAGAAACCATTAGTAGTGAATATTATATGGAGTTATTGGATCAACTGAATGAAAAAATAAAGAAAAAGCGTCCTCAAGTGCAAAAGAAAAAAGTGCTGTTTCACCAGGACAATGCTCCATGCCATGAGTCCAAGAAAAAGATGGCCGAATTGAACGAATTGTGCTTCAAGTTACTTTCACACCTACTGTACAGTCCAAATCTGGTCCCCAGTTACCACTGGCTGTTTGCAGACCTGAAAAGAATGCTCCAAGGAAAAAGGTTTCGCTTAAATGAAGGAGTGATTGCCAAAGTTGAAGCCTATTTTGAGAGCAAAAATGTGGCTGTGGTAGCTTAGTGGTCAAGGTATTGGATTGCAACTGGCATGTCCCGGGTTTGAGCCCAGCACCACTAAAGACCAACCTTGTTGGGGAGTGATGCACGTCAAATCTGTCGAGAGCTCAAAGGTCTTCACATTGGTGTGGTGTGGTAGTTAGGAGAGGGGGTGCCAGCTCAGGCGTCGTCCTCATCACTTGACCATGGTTCAAAACTATGAGGTACGTCGCCAAAAGCCTGGTGTAGCTGAACAGTGCAACGTTAATATTAACTCACTCGCTTGAGAGCTAAAACAAATCGTTCTACAAAAAAGATATTAAAAAAAATTAAAAGATCACTGGGCTGAATGTATCACTCTTGAAGGAGAATATCTTGATGAATAAAATTCAGTTTTGCCTAAAAGTTGTTATTTTATTAGTTAGGCCTGGAACTTATTGAGTGATGTGTTATATGTAATAATTTTAATTTTATATATTCTCAAAGTTCAAATCTTCTTTATTTACAATATCTAATTCATTAATCCATATACCCTATTTTGAAATATGTCTCAATTTATCTTTTTCTAAAGCATTAAAAACATTATATTGGTAGATTTATTAGGGATCCTTTAGACCTTGAATTTTTTACAGCTTTATTAAAGATTCTGAGTAATAGAATATCATTAATGGCTTCCACATGTCATTAACCAGGTTTCAATATTCCCTAAACAATGATATCACTTCTTTAAACAACTAATTATTCCCTTCTCTTAAACACATGATTGTATTTTTTATATCACGTTTTTCCCTATTCTTCCCTGCATATAAAAACCTGGTATTTAAATAATTCCCTCTCTTATATTGTGATGCTTGTATGAAGAGCATGCTCAAATAACTCTTTTGTATTTTTACTCTTAGAGCAAAGCCTACACTCCAATATCTCTCCTGAAGTTAAAATACATGATATGATCTATATCAAGAATCTTTATTTTTTCTTCTACAACTACAATACCACAAATGTGAATCTCTTCATTTCAATATCTTAGTTTTAATGCTACGACTGAAATTTAAATACTTTCTTGGCAATATATTTCCTATATATAATACAAAATATACCAATTTCAAATAAATAATGTACTTAACTGTATTGGTTAGTGATCTAGTCTGGGATGGCACATCTTTCAATTTTTTCACAAAGTATTTCAGTCCGTAAACGAGAGGGAAATCTTAACATTAAATGAAAGATCTCCACTGACCCCCTAGAAAGGCTCTGGGGACCTCCAGAGGTCCATGCGGACCGCAATTTAAGAACCACTGTCCATTAGTATACCCAGTCATGCCATATGTTCAGATACAATTGTAAAGGAGTTAAAATAAATAACTTTGTAATCAAATTTAAAACTAAACTTTCTTAAGATTTTATTTTACTTTTAAATTTAACATATTGAATGTTTTATTCAAAATGATTACCTTTTGACATCACTTAGGATTTTAAGTCTGTGACCGCTTATCTATAGAGGCTAGAACTACCTCCATAGGAACTTTGTTGCAGAATTCTTTAAAGAATTTTAGAACTTTTCTAATTGGGATGCTGTTTTGGCATACCTTTGCTTGCAATATTGATCACAAAATATAATCGAGTGTATTTAAATCCAGACGGCTGGAAAGCCAACCTCTGTGTTTTATGAAGTCTGGCACATTTTGTTTCAACAACTGCTAGATCGTGTTTGCTTTATAACCAGGTTCAGAGTCTCAGAAAAAAATCCAGTCATTTCGATTAAACAAGTTTACATTCAGGGACTTCACTAGTGGTTCTAAGATACGTGTCTTGATAAATTTTTGTTGTGGTTTTTATTCCTTTTTCGCAAAAATGAATCTCTGAGAATCCTGATGATGAGATCTCTGCTTAGATTTTTCTTTAGCTTACTGGGTACTCCTTGCATATACATGGGTCATTCTGGCTGTTTAAAGGTTCTTCAACATAAAAATTTTTTAGTTGGTAAACAGAATTAGTCTGTGGCCGTTTTAAGCATGCCGCCACAACATTGCTTTTGTTTAAAAGTACCTCTGGGACTTGCATTCCTTTGTAAGAAAATAGTAATTTATTCTTCAATGACATGTTGGTCTAAAGCAGGAGTGGCCAACCCAGGGCATGCAGGAGTTGCAACAGTAGCATGCGAAAATTTATTGACAAATTAAAAGGTTTGAAAAGATAATAATAAAAAACAGCTTTTTTAACACTTTTATTTAAATTCAGTTGCTTCATACAAAAAACCCTTAAAACTTATTTTAAATATATCTAATTAATTACAATAGAAAATTATTATGTAGAGAATACTCTTCACATTGTTATGTGAGCTGGCATTACAAAGACAGTGGACTCATGAAATTTTGGAATTGAAGCGTGTTTTAAAATATCCAGAAGAAAACAATGAACTGCCCATTTAGTGTATGTTACTCAAGAATGAAGACAGTATGTGTGTGTGACTATGGGATTTAACTTTTCTTATGAATATTATTGGACACAACTTAAATTTAAAATTGCAAGGAAAAGATTTTATTTTTCCTAGCCTAGCTGATCATACATCTTATTTTGTGAACAAGCTTTCACTTTTTGTCTTGATTTTGGAGAAATAAGATTGACATATTTCACATTAATACAGGAATTATCTACCAAAATTAATAATGCTCCAAACTATGATAGATTTAAAAATTTGATATCCATTTCGCATGATTCATTCAGTGCTAGATTTGATGATTTCCAATATAAAATTTTTTTTTATTGCTTCACATATCCTTTTGTAATTTCTTTACTAGACGTTAATTGTGATGCACCTTAAATCCAAATAGAAATTGTTGACCCCTTCAGCTCCATACTATGCTGAAAAGTAAATATAGGGAACTTATTTCAACTGCAAGTGATCTGAATTATACACAGATGTTTGAAAGTTTGTACCAACAAACAATTTTCCATATTTACCGGATTTTGCTGTCAGACATTGTAAGTTTGAATCAACAAATGTTTGTGAGCAAATATTTTTTATTATGAATACATTAAATAAAATCCAAATATCACTCAAAATTAACTCATTTGCACCTAAAACAAGCTAATTTTGTTATCTTCAACAGAGAGAAGCAACTAATCCTAATATAGATTACTTGGTAAAAAAATAAAACTATAAATTCAAAAGCTCCATTAAACAAGTACTGAATGTTTAATAATTAATTTATTTATTTTTTATACCTAACTTAATTGATTGAATCTGCAAAAAGTTAATAAATAATAAAACCTAAGTTTGTACTTTTGTCTTATTTATTATAATTTTTAAATTTCCACTACTTAGACTTGTATAAAAAAACTGTGTTATTTGAGTAAAAATCCCTTAATAAACCTATAAGTAACATTTTCCCATCTTTTCAAGTTTTTTTACTTAGAAAAGTTGGAAGTGGCACACATAGTTTTTTAAATCAGATGGTGGCACTCTTCCCAAAAAGGTTGGCTTCCCTTAATCTAAAGTCTCTTTTTACTATGCAACATGCTATTTATTCTTTTTTGACACATTCATCTCTTTAAGAAGAATAGTTTTCTTTTGACAAGTATTTCAACAAATTTTATTCTTGGCTGCTTTGAGGAGAGCTAGTGTACTCAGTGCACACTACTGTATCTAGTAGGTTCTGCAATGCTGTTTATTTTAGAAAATCTCTTTATTTGTTGGATATATAGGTAACCTTTTCATCTAGATGTTTTTCTGGCTCTTCTTTTTTGACGCAGAGAAGTAACTGCTGCTCGCTTCTGTTATACTATATTAAAATTATGACTAATTTAAACAACATGTTTGAAAGACTACAATTTTCTGAAAAATATTACAGACAATTTCCAATGATGAAATTTAAAATCATCTGTTACGTTTGAGCCACAGCAGATGATTTTAAATTTTTGTATCGGAACTTATAGCACAACTAGGTATAAGATTTTGGATACTTGTGTATTGTAATCATGTTAACAAATTTCAGCAACTTTTTCATGTGAAAAAAAGAAGGATAATTTACAAAATAAAAAGTTATTTATTGCGTGAATACATGTAATGCAGGATCCTGTTGCTCTTAATATAGAGTTTCTTTGTGAATTTAAGTACACATCAACTTTTCTTGCATCCTGTGCAATGTGTTACTAAACTGCTTTCATTGTATCTGGCATTCATTTCTTAGATTATGCCAGTGAGTATTGTAACTATAGGATCCATTCAAAAATTATTTTATTCATATTTCTTCTATAAATGTGCATTTAGTTTTTTGAATTGAAGTTTACTGCAGTTTTGTATAGTTAATGTTTAATGAACTTTATGAAAGTAGAAAGTGGCTTTGTTTTGAATACAACATATCTAGTTTTATAATCTTATTATTTTTATTTTGGTATTTATTCTATATTTTCTTTAGTACATCTTTTAGTTTTAAAACATCATTGATATAAATAATCTGAAAAATATTTCTTATGGTCTATGAATCCAATTGTTTGGAAACAACTTCATATGTAAGGAAAATTTGAAATTTTCTTTCTATTAATTAAAGATGCATTTATAATTTTAAAAAATCATTGCATATGATGTCTAACATTCTGCTTGTAAAAAATTTATCATGAATTAAAATTGTTGTTTTGATGTTGAATATTTTTAAAAATAAGTTACCACTACAGTTTTGCTTATTTTTAAAATATTTTATCAATCATTAATTCATTTTTTATTATATCTGATTCTTGCAAATTATCGTTGCCCATTACTTTGGGAAAAAAAAGTATATTGTTAATGACTTATTTAGCATCTATAATGATGTAAAAAATTTTAGATCTAGGTATTTGGATTTAGTTATTCATTTGTCAAAGAATTTCGTTTTACAGGTAATTGATTGGCTTAAGATATTCAGGCCATAACCCTTTATTATGTGAAATCAGTTTCTTTTTTCAATTAAATAGTCTTTTTTTTTTTTCAGTTGAAAGTGAATTCTTCAAATTTATTTAAGTTCATGTGAAAATTCATTGTGCTTGTTCATTGTGTATTTGAAATTTTGAAGTCAGTTGTGCCTTTAAAAATATTATGAATTGCTTTATAGTACTTTGATTTTAAACCATTTTTCTAATGTTAATCATCAGTTAAAAGTCTCAGATTTTATTCTTTTTAAACAAATATTATTCTGTGTCATTTAACTATAATAAGTGTGCTTTTATTTTAAATTAATAAATTTTTCTTTTACTTAGTTACTTGTGAGCCAAATGCTGTGCACCAAAAGGTAGAATTGCAATGGGTGTTACGGCAAACATCTTGTTATGAAGATTATTTAGCTTCAGACATATATGTAAGTGATAATTATTCATATTTATCGATAATTTTATAAATATGTATAGGCATATTTGTGGCTGGTAATTCCTAATAAGGTGATAAGTACAGAGAGGCCAAATGGTTGAGAATATGTCTAATTAATTAACTTGATATTTTCTAAAGTTTCCAAGTAGAAAGTTTGGAATAAATTTTTACAATTTCAGCCCATTTCACTTACATCTTTTCCACACAGTAATATGCATATGTACAGAGTGGTGGCAAAAAATCATTAACATACTAAAATTTTTGTCTAATTTTTGCATTTGATTTAATTTTTCATTGTAAAATTATCACATCTTAACTGTTTTTATTTATTCTAATACGTTTTTTAATTCTAATTTTGATCATCAAAAATAAGATGCTCCATTATGCCAACCAATCAGAAAGCAGTAGTTATTGGGTTAAAAGCAAAATTTTTTGTGTACTGAAAGCAGCTATGTGTTGCAATTTGAAGTGTGCGTGCGTTAAATATTGGAATTCTGAATAAATTTTCATTTGTACCTGATATTAAAAGGTACAAAATAACACTTTTGAAGGAAGAAGGTTATTCTATGCATAAAATTAGTGCTGAAGTACCATGTGGTCTTTCTGTTGTTGTGAAAACATTAAAAAGATATTCAGAAACAAATTCTGTTGCGAATAGAAAACAATCCAGACAACCAAGAAAAACAAGTGTACATGAAAGCAGGTTATTGCACAGACTTTCGCTTTCAAACAGAAAGCTTAATTCACCACAGATTTGGAAACAATGGTCTTGGATATCGAATATGGATGCATGCCCATAACTGTGAGAGGAAGACTGTTAGAAATTGGATTATATATATATATATATATATGAGGCTGCAAAGCTCAATGAAACCATTGCTGACCAATTTTCAATGTAATTCGCCTGGGCAAAATTTCATTCATCATGGACTGTTCCAGACTTGGAAAAGATAATATTTAGTGATTAAAGTCCGTTTTGTACATCTGGTAACCAAAGTAGTGCTTTTGTAAGACAACACTCATGGGAAATTCAGCCCTTAGTGTCGTAAACCCACAGTAAAGCACCCAATGAAGATGATATGGGGCTGCATGTCTGTTTGTGGTGGAAGACTTGACATTGTGAGCAAAACAGTAAAAGCCATGGATTATATTGAAATACTACAACGAAAAGTGCTTTTAACATAGAGATATTTTTAGTGATCAATCATAGATTTTTCTGGATGATGCTCCCTGTCACCATGCAAATGTAGTCCAGAAATGGTTCAAAGACAATACTGGGAATAAGAGGAACTGGCCAGGGCAGTCTCCAGATCTTAATCTGATAGAAAACCTGTGGTATAAAATTGGATATGATATTTCATAGAAAATCATATACGTATGTTTTATGTGAATTTCAATTAACCGTCTGATTTCTAATTTTTGGTGTATTAGTTTAAAACTGCATTTTTTCCAAAATGATTCCATTTTTCAAAACTAATAAGATGAAAGTGTTTCTTGGTCGAATCTTTAATCCTGTTACTTTGGTTATTTGTTGTTTCTTATGCCACTTGATCTCGACTGTGCCACATCCAGGCCCATGAAATTCATCTTGGCAAGAGGCTGAATGTACATCTGTCATTAGCCATGGCTGTAAGCACCATATAGGTGACAATATGATTTAGCTTGGTTCCACCCCAATTTTGAGGGAGTACACCCTGGGGGTCAGAGGCCTTCCACCTCTCCTCTCCACCAACCTCATGAGAGGACTTGTAGCTTGATGGCTATTTAGATTTCCCCCATGCCACAAAGACATTATACATTTACAAACATCCATGCCTTCTCCGGGACTTGAACCCAGGCTCTACAGCGTAGCAGTCAGCGTCACTAACCACTATACAAGATGAGCGACACTGGTTATTTGATTCATGCATTCATTAACCAGCTGAAATACTTAATTCTGGTAAATTGATCCTCATATTTGTGGCCATTTTAGTATGCTGCTGTCATTACTTTTTTCAAAACACAACTTACAAAAGCTAATTTGGTGTAATGCTTTCAATTATTAATAAGTTATTGATAATATTGTAAAGGTATATTATATAACATTTAAAAAACTGTTGTGCAGCCTTATATGGACTACGACCTATATCCATAAAAATTCTTTTTATGATTCTATTACAATAAAATATACCATAATAAGGTCAATTTTTCAAAAATTGATGTAGTTGTATTTATGTGAGATGGAAATGAATGTATATATAATTTAGCTAAGGCTCAGAGAAATTTGATGATTAAGAGTTAGTTTTAGCTTTTATATAAGCAATGAGTCTTTTAGAGTTGGATCTCAGCTTTTGTGTAACATCCATTTACAGTAGTCAGAAGTTAAGCAAGAAAGGGTTATTTTTTTTTTTTTTTTTTTTTTTATCATTAGGTTTTTTTTTAAAAAATTCTGAAATAATTTTAATATTGAGACATTTTTTTTACTTTAATTATTTGTTTTATTTATAGTGTTGTACTACTGATAACCATTATACCATGCGTGTCTGTCAAATACATTTTTTTTTTATTAATGCATTTTGTGTAATATGAATTGCAAACCCATTTTTTTCAAAATTTTATTTTAGCATGTAACCTTACACATTTCAGACACAAGATGTATTGCGACAATATTTTGTTTGCCCAATGAGCACGAATTCTTTCCCTAAGATACGCTTTTTTGTTTCACCTGCTGTCATTCTTGAGTGTTCTAACCGAATACATTTAGAAGTAAGTGCAGTCTTGTAATATTTATGAATGCTTTATGTATTTTTTATTATTTTAAGATTGTAAATATACTAAGTTTTAATGTACTTCATGTATCAAAATATTTTTGCTCATTAAAAGAAAGTTTGTAGTCTTCTCTTTAAGATTTTAAATTCGAAGAAAATCATAATAGCTCCTAAAAATCATATAATCTGAGAATTGCATTTTTCAAAAAATTTATCTGATTAACATCAATTAAAGCTCTAAATTAAGTAGCATTGTAATATTCTACTAAAAGTATATTTTTTGATTTCTTATGGTTTAGGAAAGGAAAATTTTTCCTCTCAAAAATTAATGTAAATTTATAATATTTGAAATCTTGTTATGATTTGAAATATGTATATGAAAACGTTTAAGCAATTTTCCATTTAGTTTTGAAACAAAATTTTAACTAATAGTTTGCTTATTTGAATGAAAACATTATGCCTTTGAAATTTTTACTACTTGAATAAGTGTATATTTGCTTGCCGACCAATAAATTAGAGAAGATTTTAAAGAACATGGGCCAAAATTTTACGTAAATAACTAAATTTAAACTTTTCATTTCTTAAAATGCATTGCTATTCTGACAGTCAAAACTCTAATGACATTCGAATGTTCACAATTCTCGTATCATACCCCAATACTCCACCAAACATATTCTTTTGATTTTTTTCAGTTGTTGGGAACAAAAGACAGTAAAATATAAATTATTGAATTAATAATTAGTATTAATTAACGAAATAAGTTATTAATAACAAATACTTACAAGGGGAGGGCTCAACTAAGGAAATTCATTTGGGGACAAGACTTTGTGTAATAGTAGTATTCCTTTAAGGTGTTCAACCCTCAATGTAATGGCGCCAAATGGGCAATCAATTCAAAGAAAATAGCCTTTGAAATTCATACTTAGCTTTTATACAATTAAATTTTAATTGTATAAAAGCTAAGTATGAAGAGCAAAGCATTTGTCTACATCCATTAAAAGCTTGATTTCAAATCCTAATATCCAACTCACTATTGAAAATAAAAATTCCCTATAAACAAATATATACTTTGTGTTCATTTAAAATGCCATCACAAAGCATGCGATTTGGAAACATTACTTTCCTCTTATGTTTGTATAATCAAAATTCTTGTGCATGTGAGTTATGCTTTGTTTGATTTCGAGCAGAAGGTCAAATCTGCAAGTATCTCAAATCCTATGGACATAGAGTACCATCTTGTGTCAAAAGTTTTAAATTTTCAAGCATTCTAAGTCACTAACACAAATGTGGGATGGCTTTGAAAATGCTTTGTCACACTAGCGTGACGGCTGGGAATTGAGTGTGTTTCTTGCTGTCTCGTATACATGACTGTCGGCGCGAAGCAGTTAAGAGCAATAAAATCAAATTTCTCCCTAGATTGTCCATTTTAAACTCCGTAGAGAATATGTGTAGTTTAATGCAGAAACATTTTCAGGATTTTGTCCTAAAGGATAACTATGTAGTTGTGGAAAACATGAAATCCATTTGGAGAACTGCAAGCAATATGACTGAAAAAATTAGTGCTGAGTATGCCAGATAATGTATCTGATGATAAGGAGATACTGATAAATTTAAAATTACTCACAATGTTCTATGTTTAAATGAATTTTATTTTTCCTTTGAATATTATTCTAATTTTTTGAACCTCAATTAAAATGATTTGAAACTATTTTAAAAATTTCACTGCAAAAAAAAACTTTTAATGTAAAACTTTTTTTTACATTTTATGTTCATCTAGAAAATGTATAGAATGTGGTACTAAACTTTAAAATTCTCAAATATTCATTTCT
The DNA here is from genome assembly GCA_019973955.1 of Trichonephila inaurata madagascariensis. Lineage (NCBI taxonomy): Eukaryota > Metazoa > Arthropoda > Arachnida > Araneae > Nephilidae > Trichonephila > Trichonephila inaurata. The sequence continues at coordinate 677,692 of BMAV01024329.1, read as the reverse complement.
ATTAAAATAAATGCAAACTCAAATCATTTTGTGTTTTATTTTTCATTCTAATATTTTAAATTGAGATGTGGTTGCTCTTCAAAATTTAAAGTAGTGTAATTCTTGCATATTGATCTTAGTTTCATATAAAATTTGCAGCTTAGGGATTAATAATTGTGGTTGATATCAGAAATATCCATTATGAAATTGTTTAAGAACTTCATTTATAATTATTTGTATAAGTTCTTTTTACTCCTAATTAACTATGTTTGAATGTAATTAATATGTTTCTGTTCAAGAGGAATATTTTTAAAAAATATAGAATCTTTTAATATAATTTTAAATTGTATCACTAAGTAATGTATTTATATATGTTTATTCATCAACATTGCAAATTCCTGCTGATGTTTTTCAGTAGTGATCATGTATTCAAGGTATTTGAACTAAAGATATTGGGTTGGAGGGAAAGTTCTGTCGTATTTTAAATAGGCAGCTGATTTATGTTGTAAATAAAAAAAACATCTGTGTGGCTAGTGAGTCATTTGGATTTTTTTTTTGTTTTGTTTTTTTAGATGCTGTATAATATAAAAAGAGTCCTTTTTTTACCGTTCATCATTTACTTGTAATATTTAAAGTGAAAAACATGTCAGTAGATAAAGTGCATTTTGTATGAATTCCAAAAAGGAAGCAACGCATCGGTTGCATATAAAAATTTATGTGCGGTATTTAGAAAAGATATTGTAAATGTTCGTACTTGTCAAAGATGATTTAGCAAATTTCGGTCCGGGGAACTGAGCCTCCAAGAAAGTAATCGATCTGGATGACCATCCAAGATCGATAATGATGTTTTGCGATCCATGTTGGAAAATAATCCACATTTAACAAGTCAAGAAATTGCAGAAGAGTTTGGCATTCATCATACAACTGTTGGAGATCACATTAAATCTCTTGGGTTTGTGTTAAGGGAAGTGTTTGGGTTCCACAATAATTAACGGAAAAGAATTTGTCTGATCGTGTAAGAATGTGTTCATCACATCTGATTAGACACAATGTGGAGCCGTTTTTGGACAAGCTGATTACTGGAGATGAAAAGTGGATTCTTTATGAGAATATTAAGAGAAAAAAATCTTACTGCAAACCAGGAACATCATCTGCAACAGTTGCAAAACCAAGTATCCATCAACGAAAAGTACTGCTTTGTTTGTGGTGGAACAGGAAAGGTCCAGTGTACTACGAGTTGCTGAAACAGGGAAAAACCATCAACGCGGATCTCTACTGCAATCATTTGGATAAAATGAATGCAGCTATCAAAGAAAAAAGACCAGCATTAGCCTCCAGAAAAGGAATAGTGTTCCACCACGATAACACTCGACCACATACTGCAATGGTGACACAACAAAAACTGAATACGCTAGGATGGGAAGTCCTTGGTCATTCACCATATTCACCTGACATTGCACCATCTGATTATTACCTGTTCAGATCTCTGCAAAATTATCTAACGAAAAAAAAAGTGTTTCTAAGGCAGTTGCTGACTATTTTAACTTCAAGGACGAGAATTTCTACAAAATAGGAATTTATATGTTACCTGAAAGATGGCAACAAGTTGTAACAAATAATGGAGCATATATAATTGATTATTATTAAACACATATTTTTATAAATGCATTCAAATGTTTTCTTTAAAATACAACAGAACTTTCCCTTCAACCCGATATATTACGATATATTGTACTCTATTTCAGTGTGTAATTAAATTGTAAATCTTATGTAAGGGTTTAATAACCAAAATTTCTTTTTTGTATCTTCCAAATTATATAATGATATTTTATGATATTCCAATATTATGACTATATTTTTCTTTCTTTTCAGTATGTGAATGCTACATTTGTTACTTTCTCAGATACGGTAAGAGAGATTATTCGTAGATTAGCTCTTGATATTATATATAGATGGATATAGATATGCTTATCTCGTAATTAACTCAATTTACTGAGTTCTTTATAAGTATAAAAATAATTATGCAATGCAAAATTATCAATTCTAAACTTATATGTGCAAAATATTTTATAAAATTACCAGCGTAAACAATTTTAATATAATTTAGTTTGTATAACTTTGAAATAATGCCTTACAATGTTGCATGTGTGAAGCTTAGGCATGAAATTCCTTATAACTAATTGCATTTGGCATTAAACATAGATGTGTACATTACTTTTAAAGCTCTTTTTTTTTTAAAATTTCTTCACGCTTTGGCTTTTTGCAGCATCCTTCCTTGTTCGAAAAGTAGACCTAAGTGCTACTTCATCTTTTTGATGTTTTGTACTGGAAGCATTTTATTAGGCCTTCTTTTCCTTTTTCTTCTAATATTTAGTTGAATGCATCACTCATAATTTTACTGCCAAGCAGTTTTTAGTAATAGGCTATAGTAGAATAACAAGGCCCTGCATGTTCTTCAGGGCAATCTTTTTTCGAAGAACAATGACAGAGTTATTATTTGACTGAGGAGGTACTAATTACCAAATATTTTTTTGTCATTTTGTATTTTCCTCATTTAATGATCAGCACACACTACTGGATATCTTCATCTGTCTCAGAATCCAATAAAGAATCTTTAGATCTATTACTGCTAATGCCTTTTTATTCTAATTCAATTATTTTTATTTGATATCATATCTATAGTTTGGGTATATGATATATGAATCTAAAAGTAGAACAAAGCTGAAGCATTATTTGAAATCTACTTTGATTGTCCACTGTAACCTGAAAGCCACAAAAATGTATGATATACAAAGAGAAACAATTGACATGCAAACAAATAAGGAGTTATTTATTCATACAACTAGAGCTATTATGTTCCCCTTTCTTTGTTTTGTAAAAACTGATATAAGCACAAATGTCAGTTGCACAAGATGGTTCCATTTTTTTTTTTTTTTAACCATCAAAAAAACTTAAAAAAAAATAATTTTATTTTAAAAGTTGATGGTGCTTAAAACCATCATCAGTATTGCTTTTTATTATCTCAGACATTATATATCTATATCTTGTGTAAAAATACCTTTTTCCCCCTAATGGGCTGCATATTGGCAATTAAGCTTTTGCAGACATGGCAAATCCTCAAATGTGAGAGCCATTTCATTGTGGCACCATCTAGTGGCAGCTCTTGCTGCCCAATTTTGATACTTGAATTTTTTGTATAAAAGAAATCTAAAATTATGCAGTAAAATGTCAACGTGAAAGTCACATTAAGCTATAGAGGGTTAATATAAACACTAATTCTTTATTATAAATTTTAAGCATTGCTAATTTTTGTCTTCAGATGGTTATTCCGCCAGAATGTGAATCTAGTGTTTATACTGCACCAATATCTGCTACTGAAACTGAAGAAATTAAAAATGATGAAGATACCATATCTCCTAAAGTTCCTATTACACAGGTTTGTTGAATAATTATATATTTGGGGTGTTTTTTTTATAAAGTTTTGGTTCAATGAATTTAAAAAGTTTTTTTTTTTACAGTTATTGAGTGCAAACATTTGTTTATATTTTAGGATTTTTTTTACTGTACTGATGTTGAAATCTTCTAATATATACTGACATTTTTAAAACTTATAATACCTTCTATCCAGAAAAATATGCTACTTTTTCTGTGTTAAAATTATTTATTTTAACTACCAATCAACCTAATTAATCTTAACTAATTTCTAACAATCTTTAAAAATTTATAAATATTGTGTTCTGATATCATTACAAATTGCATTGTAAATTCCTATAAAATAGAATAGAAGAGCCGAAAGTAACTACCATAATATAATTTAGTTTTGAAATTATCCTGAAGGCTAAATGAAATTAAAATGTGATATGTATCTGCTGATAAGTTTTGCATAGTTAAATATGTAAATTAGCCAGAGAGATATTAAATCCACTGTTACAGTATTGAATTTTATTTAAATATATAAAATACATTAATGGTACACTAAAAATGTCAATTTTCACTTCCTTGATTATATGTATTGAAGTTATATCATGCTAAAATTCTAAATATTGTAATTTTTTTAGAGATAAACTGTGTTCCTCAATTTTCCTATTTTTGTTTTGCAAAAATTGTTTCAAAAGAGAAATTTTTTTTACAAAGAATTTTAGAATAGGACTGTATTTAAGTACTGATTTTTGGTGTTGTCATTAAACAGAAAAATAAGATTTTAAATTGTAATTGTTTTAATTATATATATACATAACAAATCTTGATTTTTATTATAAACTCTTCACTCTCTTGTATCTTAAAGAAAAAAGTATTGTAACTATGTTTTTTTATCCAAACGTTTCTTAATAACACTGTATATTATCCTTTGTTAATCAATATTTTTAAAAAAATATTTTTCTTATTAGATGTTTTGGTTAAACTGCTCATTTATAATATTTGTATTTGATTAATTTGTTTTTACTGATATTAAAAATTAATTATGTTTAGGAAAATCATACAGATATGCCGAAAAATATTAGTGGGAGCAATACGCCAGTGAATTCAGGTAAAAGAATGTTTTTATTTTAATTAAAATCTTTTTTCTTTCTGTGATAACTTTTGTTTAATTTTGCAAAAGCAGTTTTAATTGCTTATCAATTCGTTTTGAAATAACTTTTTAATTAAAATTTCTAATGTATGTATTCAGAATTTTGTAATGCTCAAATGAAAATGATGCATGATATAAATATGAAGGTATTGTTTTAAATGCTGTAGTTTTCAAAAATATTCTGAATAAATTATTTTCTTTTAATTTTGTTGTTCTTGAAAGTTGTTTTTTTTTTTTCCCCTTTGCATATTTATCCCCATTTTATTTTTGCTTTTATATTCCAAAATTATTAGTTAATTTCGAAGTTATAGAAAATTTAGGAAATAAATAAGTTTAACCACACTGATAATATAAAATATATTTCATGTGTAGTTGAGCAAATATTTTAAACTTTAACTGAAAAGATCAATAAAATTGGAAAATATTTATGTAATTTGGATTTTTAAGGTTTAATCTTGTAAGAAATGATTGCTGAAAAAACCAATAAGCATATAGGCTTTTGTATTTTAGATCTTCACAATAGGCGCAAACGATCAGAGGATCTTCAACAGACTGAAGCTGTCAAAATTAATTTTGCTCACATAAATAACAAAAATGAATCTATATTTGATCAAAGCTCATTTGGTCATGTCTATGGACCATTTTCTTCTGCCAGCAACGTTAAGGTATTGTATAAAACTGGAATAATCATCAGCCAAGTTGTAATATTATATTAGTTGTAATATTATATATATTTTATTTTGCTTGTGAAAAACCAATAATTTTCAGTTTTTTTCTTTTAATTTATGAGCGATGGAATAGAATGTTCATGTTCTTATTGCACTATTTAGTTTTGATTTTATTATGTTCTATCAATTCTACTTCTTGCAATGAACCCATGTGCATTTCTTGAAATTTTTTAATGCAGTTAAAGAACTGTGAACTATGTTTTCTTGGTTTTTTTTATAAGATACTTTTCCAAAGCACCCGGAAAGTGTTGTTGACTGATAGTTAAGATTTATTTAATTTATGCCTCATCAAAGACATATTGCATTTTAATTATATTGCAGCACATACAGAATTTAATTTTTTGAGGCTCCATGTTTTGAGTAAGATTTGAGATTAAATATAAGTAAATTGTAGGTCTAATTTGCATCTTATTTCCCTGCTAATGTTTAGTTGACTTTTTTGGACCAGATTCCTTAGTTATATGCAAGTTCGTTTGAATTAAAATCTGTTTAGTTCTTGCTTTGTGCCAGAGTTCTGATTTTTAAATGCTTGAGCTTGAAGTTTATTGAAAAAGCGTTGTGAATTCTATATGTATATACATGTATAAATCTTAACTATTTAAGAAACTTATTTTAAAAGTCATTATGTAGCAAAAAGTGATATTTTTTAGATCTTTTTTTTTTTTTTATGCTTTTGTATTGATTTTGCATTCTGGTTGTTTTTTTTGACGATGTATAGCAAGATCTAATTTCTGAAATTTAGTTTTTAACAAATCAGAGATGATGCAATTTTAAAATTTCCATAATTTAATTTTTAAAAAAATTACCGGTTTTATGACATATGAAGAAATGAACACAAAATTTTTTTTAGGTCTGACAAGTGTATGTAAAATTAAATGAATGGCACCCTATATCACTATGGTAAAGGGAAGTTACAATTTTTTAAATTAAATCTTTTTTTTTCATTATAGATTGCATTAATAGAAAAAAAAATTTAGTTACATTTTTTATTTTGTATTGAAAAGTAGTATTTCTATGGTAAGATAGTTCAAACAATTTAAAGAGTTGGTATACAATAAAATAGGTATAATTGCTAGAAAAAAAATTTAATTTCAAGAGAATTAGTGTTTTTTGTATTAAACATGCTTATTACCTTACGTCATTTTTTTATGTGCTTCTTAAGTACTCTGCTGGTCATTAAAATTGCAACACATGAACGAAAGTAAATACAAAGATATTTATTATGCATAAACAGTATGATATGAAGAGAAAATGATTAAATTTGCAAGCAGTTTGGGGGTTAACAGGGGTGCAAAATTTGTAAACAGCTGCCGCCTCTGTCAACTAAATCCGGCCCATACCTGGTTTGGCATGGAGTCGAACTAGGCTTGGATGACAGAAGTAGGCAACATATTCCATGCTGCTTCAAGTTTACATCACACTTTATCAACCGTATTAGCTGGAGTGGGGTTGTGGGCCAATATCTCAGCATCTTATGATCAATCAGGCATAGGCGTAGGATAAATAAAATGTTTCTTCTTATTATTCGAGACATAACATGATATTCTGAGCAAAGTCATACCTAAAGGCCATATCACACATCCATTCTTAGTGCAACTTTTTCATCCAATCTGAGGGTGAAGGGTTGCCGTTAAAAAAACGACATGCTCTGACGTCAGCCGCCCTCTATCTCCACATTGAAAAATTACTCGGCGATTTTTCTGCTTCGGAAAACGAACGTCCAAAATTATTTCTTTTATTTCGCTCGCGCTTTTATTGATGTACGTAAACAGAAAGGGAGCACCATTCTGTTTAAAATATTTCCCATATCTGATGCGTTTGACGAGACCGAAGCCGCCATCTTGTTTATGACGTAGGGTGCCGAGGAACCCCATTGGCTGGAATTTCAACTAACTTTTATTTGGAACAACTTTTTCAGCTCACTGCAAAAAAGTTGTTCGGAGCCGTTGCTATGGCAATTAGGTAGAAATTGTTCAAAATTAGTTGGAAAATTGCTCGAAACGTGTACATGTGTTAAGGCCTGTACAAAGCACTTTCTGAATGAGAAATACACTTCACAACTTTTCTTTTATGCAGTGCTTCAGATGTCATTTCTCCCTTCTGTGTTGTCTAAATGTGAGGAAATACTAATCATTTGCATATTCAAACCTCTTCTTCCTTTCATGCGATTTTGACATTCATCAGATCCTTCCTTCCTGGTGTTCCAATTTCAATGGCCAACACCATATAAAAGCAAATAGTATACACATTTTAAATACAATTTTTAGTGTAAATTATTCTGTTCTCATTTAATTTTATTTTAAAGCATACATTTACTCGCACTATATCTTACTAAATTTTAGAATCGATTGAATTAAATTTAATTTAAAATTAATAGTAAAATTACTGATATAGTTTTCTTATTGCATTTTTTATTTGAAGACTATACTCCATTAAAAAGTTTCTGTTTTCTTGGTCTTTTGTTTTCTTTTAATTTTCAAAAAAAATAAGAAAAAGCACTAAAATTCCTTTTTAATTGTTTGTTCAAATTAGGCAAATCTGAAAGATACATTCTGAAAAAGTAAACTGTTAATTTATGAAGTTCTATAAGTGAAATTTGATAGACAAGTAAGGAAGTTGGTGTTATGATCTAGTATTTTGTTCAGCTTAACAATGCTGATAAAAGAAATAAAATAAGAGTTTTGTATGCACATATGTTTCAAAATCTTTTCATTTTATACAGCAGTACAATAGCTGAAACAAAAAGTAAAAGTGCCCCCCTACATCTACAAAAGTTCTTACATAAATATATCCTTAACATGATTTAACCAATTATACTGTAATAATGATTTCTGCACCAGGCTTAAAATTAGCACAAATACTAGAAAACTATTAATAATTAAAGTAGTTTCAAATTTAAATTGATCCTCTACAAGAAGCAATAAAACTGTACACATGTGGTAAAGGAAGATAAATGCCTTTTCATTCAAGACTATTTGATGATTACTTACTCTTCAGAAAGTTATGGATATGGTTTACCATGAATAAAATTTTATTTATGTCAGGACCTTATTCAGAAAGATTTTACTCTCCTTTCATTTAAATATTAATAGAAATTATTCAGTGAAAATAAATTTGTATCAGAATTTTTTATAGGTTTTTTTCACACCAAATTTTCAGATTTTGTTTTTGTAATAAGTATGAAGTTTCTAGTGGTTGCTTAGAGTTAATTTAATTATAGAAGCTTTTCTTGCTTGTAACACCTTAACCACTGAAACTTGTGAAATGGTAGCACTTGCTTTTTGAAGCAAAATAATTTAGAATTTTTGTGTATGTTATTAAAATTTGGTTGTGTTAACCTAGAAACAAATAGAAATAGTCTCCATATTAGGTTTTTAATTTTTCTTATTAAAGAAATTTGGTTTGTAATTATCTAAATTTAAAGTACGGCTTTTCAAAATTGACCTTTTTTATATATTTATTAAGGTATAGATGCCCCCCCCCCGGGGCGCGGGGTTGAGCGAAAATTTTCTTTCAATACTGGAGGAATTCAAATAATTTTCTCAATAATTTATTTATTTTAGACTTTGCAAATTTGTTTGAAACATGAATTATTTTGGTTTTGCTAATTTGGAAATATGTTGTGCTCTTTTTTTATAATATGTACTCTTTCCTTATAATATGTTGTACTCTTTCTTATTTATTTCTTTATAAGAATTATATTTTTAGATATACCATCTTTTTAAATAATATGCTAAACCATCAGTATTTTAAATTAGTTTTAAGTATAGTGTTATTAAATGTTCAAGTAGTGATAATGTTTATTGAAGATTTATTTATGCTCTAAAATTATATATAGTGACACCCATGTATGGTCTATGTCAGTTCTTCCCAAACTTTTTATCGTTGTGGACTGGTCAGCATTTGATAATTTTACCGCAGTCCACTGAGGAAGGACATTGATTGTTTAAATTTTAGATTGTTTTGATTTGATAATTTTAATTTAATTACATTTAAATATACCTTCAGAATAAAGTACAGTTACACCAAAAAATGAACATAAAGGGATTTAACGTGGAATAAAAAGTTATTTCCAAGGAAAGTCTCACAAACTCAAGAAAAATTACCACATTAAGTTGAATGGAAATATTTTAATGTTCTTTGGGGAGCCCGGTACCATTTCATCTACGGACCGGGCCGTTTCTTGGGGGCAGGGGACCACTGGTCTATGTCAGGGGTACTCTACCATTTTCCCCTCAGGGCCGCATACATATGACAATATTTCACTCAGGCCGCAACATGAAAATAAATGGAAAAAACATTATAATACCAAGGCAGTGTTGGATACATAAAATTCGGAAAATTGATCAAAATATAAAAGCTTTTTTGGCTTTTAATACTATATTAATCTGTCAAATACACGACTAAATTTTTTTCAGTTTTAGGCATTTTTTTACTGAGTTATGGAGTAGTTTCAGTTCCCTTTCATCCATGTGACCAAGCTCCTAGTTTACATTCGACTGTCATGCAAACATAGCTGCATTGCTGTTTGATAATTTGATTGTTTTCTTTTGACAAAGTCTCTCTTTTCATTTCAAATATTAATTTATCAAGTGCAAAATGGCAGCAAAGAGGAGTTTTGACTGAATTCCAGACTGAAATCAGTATCATTTATTAAAAATTAAAACTCAGTTTTACCCATAAAATAATCACTATTCCAGTTCCGTTCGCTACATCACTGTTATTTGTTATTAATAACCTTTACATTTACTAATAGAAAAAAAATCTTGCAATTCATACCCATACAACATCAGCTACAAAATTGGTAGATCTGATTGCTTAATTGATAGAATTTCCCTCTACATTTTTAACACCTTGATTTTAAATGCTTTTTTTTTTAGCGCAATGGGCCATTCAGAAAAGCCTGTTGAACCACATGGGGGCCACAGGTTGAGTATCGCTTGTCTATGTATTTAAAGTAGAATCTACTGGAACTGTTCATTGGGATTTGTATTTGGCTTTCTAGTATAACTTTTATTTATGGATGATACATAATCCAAACACTGAAGACTTATGTGCTGTATGTTTCAAAATCAATATAAGTGCTTTTTTCTTGGTAATTTATTTAGCACGTTCCCATAGACTTGTAGTAAAGTTGCTGATAAGAATTTGATTTCTAATGTTCATTTTACTTTTATCTTATGTATTATTTTAAAAATTTCTCAGTTGTTAAACCACAAGACATTTTTCGTCATAGTAAAATGTTTGTATTTTTGGAACTTACAGGAAGGATGAAATGCAAATATAGAGTAAATAGCTCATGTATTATACCCTAATACTCAGTAAATTCATTTTTTCTAGTTATTTACAGTAAAAAAAAAAATTATGTGTGCCTGGTTAAGATATAATTTACCGAAATTGTGCAAATTTGAAAGATTGGTTTTTATTGAACGTATTTGATATATGTATTAATTTGAAAACATGGTATATGCAAAAGTAGTTAATTGCAATGGTTCCATTAAAATTCATCATGTTTAAGTAACTGTTTTAGTGTTATGCAATATATTAGAGAATGGATTTCTTACTAGTTTGTACTTAAAGTATCAAAGAGATTAGAATATTAGTAACAAAATATTTTAGCATTTGATTTTTGGTGTTTCTGAATAATTAGTTGGTATATAATGCCCGATAAGTAAATTTACTTATTTGCTAATGTGTATGTGTTGCTTGTTTTTAAATTTATATTTCCCTGCAACTTTAATGATATTTGAAATATGGTATTTAATTTAATATACATTCATGAAATTTTTGTATTTTAAACAGCTTGGATCTAAGCTCACTTCTGTGGACATGGATGGAATATATTTATTTATTTTAAAGATTGAAAGTGTTGATAAAAAAAACTTCAATGTGTCAGGTACTCTACATGTTCGATTTTGTATTATGCAGTATTATTATTTTTAGATTTTTTTCTTAAATTTTCTATTATGATCTGTTTTTGAAGCAGGAAGTTCTCTTTTTTTAGTTGACATTGCTATGAAAGGAGATTATGGTTATCTTTCAGCAGTTGATTATCCTTTATTAATAGTAAGTATTTTTTTATTTTATTTTATTATTTTTTTTTTACATTTTTGACTTGATTATAATTTTTGTTAGTATTTCTGTTATTGACCCAAGTTTTGACAAGATTTTCACATAAATTTCATAAGAAGATAGCACTGTATAACAACTTTTAAAAATTTTGTCTGTTATATTTACATTTTGAATATTCTGTATCAATTTAGGGGTATTAGTTCAAAACTATTTTTGTATCTGAGAAATCTTGATAATGAAGATATATCTTATTTCTTACATCAGTGTTTGGAAGAATGAACTATTTTTCTTTCTATTCTCACATTCGTTACTTTTAGGGCACTACAGATTTCAGGTTTCGCTGTGAAAATTTGAATCCTAAGATAAATTTTGTATCCTCTATTTTTTATAAGTTTGATGTATTTATCGTATTTAGATAAATTGGGAGGCTTAGTTAATTAATTTCTTAGCTTTGTATCAGCTAACTATATAATTTCGTATAATATGAGATTTTAAATTGTAATGGATATTTTTGTTCTCGTATCATATTGTCACTAAACACGTACAGAATTTGCAGTCAGATTAGCATTTAAATTTTTAAATTTACTTATTGTAGGTAAGATTACTGATTAAAAAGTTTTGTTCATTTTTAAACAATGCTATAATCTGAAATAAAAACTGTAAAATTTCTTGTATTTTTTTTTTCTTGTTTTCCTCACTAAATTCTACTTTTTTGTTATAGTTTTATGGTGTTATGTGTGGTCTCTATGTTATTTATGCCATTGTATGGTTAATTTTATCTGCCCTGCAATGGCGGGATCTGTTAAGAATACAGTTTTGGATTGGAGCTGTTATTTTGCTTGGTAAATTTTCTTTTAATTTGAGCATTGAAGATATTATACCACTTAATTAAAAAATGTGTAATGAATATATATAATATCTGCATAATAGCAAATCATAAATGTTAATCTTTTTTTCTAGGTAGTGTTAGCACAGTGTAATCAGTCATTAAAAGTAATGAATCAGCTGAGAAAAATTTGACTTGTATAAATAGGAATTATATAAATTCCTTCTTAAAAGTACTAATTTTTTTCCTTATAAAATGAAAGGAAAGGTATTTGGAAATTAATGAGGAAAAAAGAACACTCTGAAAAACGCGTCCCCCCCCCGAATGAAGGTAATTTATAAATTCATGGTTGTTGTGTAAGTATTAAAATAGTGGTATAATTTTTTTTCCTATAAGACTTACTCCCCACCCTGAAATAAAAATTTCTAAATATATTTCAGTGAAATGAAAAGTAGTAAACATTTTCTGAAACCCAAAAAGTTATCTTGCTGTAAAAATATAATATATAATGTAAATTAGTCAAGTATTTCCAGTGTATAATATGCAAAATATCTTATGTTTTTTTTATTCAAGTGTATCAATTTGCTGTGATTACCTAGAACAATTATTTACTCTCTTTGCAGTAACTTTTTTCTTTAAATATAAAGTTTTTGTATAATTGCTTGCCTATTATTTTTACTGTTTTAAAATTTTGTCTCTTGAACCTTGTAAATCTTAATGTTTGATACATGCATAATAGTTTTTTGAATTTCCCCCATCATGCAACTTTAAAAGTTTATTTCAAAAATTTTTGACAGTTGGTTAAAGAAAATTTTATATTCATTTAAGCATTTTAGAAGCAAAATATGAGTTCATTTGAATGATATTGCATTTGTGTTTAACAGTTTAATTTTCACAATCTTTATTAAGCATGATTGTAGCTTTTGTGTTTTTTGAAAATACAGTCAACCAGACAAATCATTGAAAACTTTAAAATAAATTCCATTTAAATCTTTTTTTAACAAAATATTAACTGATGAGTTTTTATGAATTTCTTAAATTTTTGGGCATAGCGTTGTTGACATTTGTACTTCTTGTAACACAATTGCCAGTATTAAGAAGCATTAGAATTTTTAGCTGTTATGTTGCATTGTTATTTGTAGTGTATTTTTTTCTGTGTAATGATATTAATGTTTCTTTTTGCTGCATTAATTTCAGATTTGTTATATTTTGTAGCTATTGTTGATATGGGAATATCACTGTAGTTTTGAAGAAATTTTTTTTTTGAACAAAACTTGTTTTTACCAGTATAAGGTTTAACAATGTGTTTATACACAAAGTGATTGCATGCAATTCCCCCCCCCCCTGCTCACAATGTTTGTCATTTTTCAAAATTATTTTTCTTATACTTTAGAGAAATGTCACTTTAATTTGCATACATACCCTGTTTAAAAAACATTTTTGTTTTTGAAAAAATGGGGGGAGGGAGATCTGAAGATTGTATTGAAAAGTTCTTTATTAAATATTAATTTTTTTTTGTTATTATTAATGCAAGTTATCAGGGTTAATTTTATTTTTTCCATGAAAACTATTCATTATTTTTAGCTGTCTTGCAATTGTACCTATTTCAAATATCGAAAATTGATGGACTGGTACTCTGCATAAAAAACAGCTTTCTCCATGAGACCTGGGGGAAAAAAACTCCATCAATTTTACTGGCCAATCAGGTTTGTAAAAATGTCAAATTTAATTTTAAAAAATTGTCATGCACACCTCTTAGTTTATAAATACTAAACAACTGAACATCTAAAAATTAATAACACAAATAATAGATAGTAAACATGGATTTCAGTTGCAAAAAATATTTTATGAAAAAAAAATTTTGAAAGAAGTATTGTAAATTTATTGAATTTACTATAGAAACATGACTGCTTTGAAAAAAAAATCTTACTTTAATTGTTGGAGGAAGGGGGAGAGGATGTTTTCATTAAAATTTGCCTTAATACTTAAAATTAGATTTTTTTTTTGCTAAAATATGAGTTAAAAATATTTTCTAAATTCCTGGTGATTTTTTCTAAAAATGAAACTACTTACAGAAACAAGTTTAAAGTTATTTTCTAAAAAAGAGGCTCAACTTTGACCTACTATTAGATGACATCCAAAAATTTAAAATGACTTTTTTGCTGATGGTTTATTTTTTCTTCTAACATTTTTGCCTGAACAGTGCTCAGGGACTGTAAAAAGTCACTTTTCCTATATAGTCTTACACAGCTCAGGCATTTTATTTTACTAAAAAAAATCCAATGATTTGCCTGACTTTTAAACTTTTTTCCATTTACTATGTTTCTTGTAGATGGCTCTAATAGTTCAGTGAACATTAGAAAGCAAAACATGTGTATATCCAAATTTAATATAAATTTTACTGCTTTTTTTATTTACACAAATGAAGAAATGAATTTTGTTTTCACTTGTGTATTGTATCACACTTTGTCCAATTCTTTTTTTTCATTTTTTTTTTTTTTTTTTTTGGGGTTATATAAAAAAAAAAAAAGAAATTAGTGACAGTAAGCTGCTCATAACAGAGTATAATTCTTGTATTGGATTAGCTCAGCGTTTCCCAAACTTTTTGGCTCACATACTACATGTTTTTACATCATGCTAAATTGTACCACTTTGTAAAAATGATTGTATTTCGTGAAATTTGTTATTGTGAGTGTGTTTGTTTTGCATTTTACATTTTATGGGTGACCAAAAAATGTAAAACATCACATAATGAGACAAATTACATTGAAGCATGCCTAAGGATATCTACTATTTTGTCATATTTCGTTTACTAATAAATGGTTTTAATAAAAAATACTTAATTATGAAATAAATTTAATGAGACCCTTGTGCTTGATTCGAAGAACATTATTTTTTGAAATTTATTTCTAAAGATTCGAAGTAGTCTACGTTTGCATTCAATCTGTTTTGATACTTATTTTTAAAAAAATATATATGAAGAAAAAGTACTTTTTTACTAATTCCGTTCTGGTAAATGGTAATAAAAATTTAAAAGCTTCCTCAGAAAGTTGTTCATATTCTTTATCAATGATTAACTAAAAATTAATTTGATTGTGTTTGAATTCTACTTGTAACTTTCTGTCACACATGATAAAAAAATAAATTTTCTTCATAATTTTATTAAATTTTCTTTATCTTTAAAAACATTTCTATAATATGTTTCTCCCCCCTCATTTTATTGTTCGCCGTTATTAATTATTTTTCGCGTACCACCAACCAGCAAATCGCATACACATACCACAGGTCATTAAACATTGGATTAGCTAATCACTTGCAAATTTCTCTAAATGATTCTGGATGTTGTGAAAGTTCATTATTGGATCTCTGGTGATGAGGAAACAGAAAGTTCTAATGATGTGACTCAGGTGTAGAAATTTTGTGAAATTTGTAATCTTGTTATTTCTGGTTCCTGTTGGCTCAGAACCACTGTTATTTTCATTCACAGCAAATCCTCCTGTTCATTCAGATATTGATGTATGTGATAGAACTTTGCAGTTTTTTAATATTTTTTTATTGTAACCTCTTTGAAATAAGTTTCTGAAACTAGCAAAGTTTCAGATAGAAATATTTCAGAACAGTAATTTATAAGCTAGCAACACACGAAAATATAGGAACCAACATTAATAAATAAAATTCAAGTACTCCTGACTTTGAATACTTAAGAAATTGTTAAAAAGATTGTCTTGTCTTTTTTACTTCATTCATTAATATTGCTCTGGCCTTATAATGAAGCATTTAAATACTTGTTATCATTCAATTATTGCATCTAAAAGAGTAAATTCGATTCAGTGTAAAAACTTTCATGCTTTTTGAATCGAAGTCCGATTATGTGTATCAACTATTTACATACAGGGTAAAATATACACTTTATAAGAATAATTACAAAATCTTAATAAATCATCTCAAAATGGCAATTATTCTTAAGCAGACACTTTTCAATAAAAAAAAAAGTATACAAGAACAGATAATTTTTCCACCTCCCCAGACTGGGAAGACATCTCTCTCAATAAGCAAGTCAATACATATGAAAAAATAATTTAGCAGAAAAGACACTTCAAAGGAATTAAAATAGAGGCTTGAGAAAGTCAAAATATGTGCTTAACAAAGAGGGAAGGTGTACATCATCAAATTGAAGGATAAGAAGTTTATAACAATGTTATATATCCACTTTTCAAAATTCCAAAATTATTGAAGTGCCATCTTACAACAAATACATTGGGAGCTGTTGATAAAATGAATCATCATCTCACCAACTATTCCATCAGAAAAGGGAAAAATACCAAGAAGTATTCTTTCATATCTGATATACCACAGTGGAATGATTTTATTTTGTACCAAAAATTTCGAAGAAAATATTCTCATCCGAATTTAAACTTGCCTTAATAATTTTACAACTTACATACATTAGATTACCTGATCTAAATGCATAGAAGAATGAATTAGAAGAGGACAACCATAAGTTTTCCTGAATCCTGCATGATTGGCTAAAAGTAAGGTCACCAATTTTTTTACCAATGAAAAGGAGGATGAAAAATTACAACATAAATATATTAACACATTTTATTATTTCAAACAAAAATACACTAATTATGCTTACATCTCTTTTAACTATTTACTTAAAAGAGTATTTTTCTATTGAATGAATTTTTTTTTTTGTCAATGAATCATTTGTTAATTTATCAGAAATATCGGAGCAAGAAATATCCTTCATATTGAACTTTACAGTAAGTGCTACAGTTAAAGTATCAACATTCGATCTTGATTTCTCACTTGTCAAAAAATCATTACCAATTGAAAAGACTCTTTCAACTGCTGCATTAGTTACATGGCAGTACAGTGTATATTCGACAAGAATAACTAAATTTTCATATGGAATGTGTTCATTTTTTAAATGGTTAAATATTTCCACCCATCTTTTATCAATTTCAACATGCTGATTTTTCTATTGTTCTACAGACAATTGTCATTGAATTTAATATCAGGCATTTTGTTCTATAAAAACTGAACATAGTTTTCTATATGTGCCCAATTTACTTGCGATGAAGTCAAAAAACACCAATGGAAACTGTTATTTACTTAGATACTTGTTTCAGATCATTCAACAAATTCTGCCTTTTTTGATTAACTTTTGCTTTATACCTCGATTTGATTCTTCTAAGTTTAACAATTTTCTTTTTATTAGTAAAGGAATAAATTTTTATTCAAATCATGATTTTTATTGGACAAAATCGTTTAAAATAAGGCTAACTTCTGTAACTAAAATATGTTCACCATCTATCTTTTGAAACCTTTTGTAGAAAATAGAAGCCTGATTATGTACAACATACACTAATATCTCCGACAGCGTAACAGTTCAGACTAGCATCTCTGAATACAGAGATTAACAGATTAGTTTTAAAATATTGAAAAGGAGGACATTTTTTGAGGAAGGACAGAACCTGTAAAAGAAGGATTGTCCTCCCGAAAGGAGAACAGTTGATCACCTTAAAAAAGACCATTTTTAAGAATGATTGAATGTCCTGAAGAGATGTTGAGACTGATGGAGGGGTGCTTTTCATGTTGTTTTCAAAAGAAACAACAGCGGTAAATAACTGAGGAAAACCCCCAGTTATTTTTGTCCACACTGCAATATAGGATTCTGAAAATTGAAATA
The DNA here is from genome assembly GCA_019973955.1 of Trichonephila inaurata madagascariensis. Taxonomy (NCBI): domain Eukaryota; kingdom Metazoa; phylum Arthropoda; class Arachnida; order Araneae; family Nephilidae; genus Trichonephila; species Trichonephila inaurata. Next base: position 659,822 of record BMAV01024329.1, on the reverse strand, counting down.
TAAAAGCTGAATTATTAAATTACATAAAATGTTGAATAATCAAGAATGCAGGCTTTTTTTTTCTTTCTCGTATCTATTTTTCTCAAGTGTTCATAAAAGTTCATGTTTGGAAAAGCCAACTTAAAGTTAAAATCCAGTTTTTGCTTTAATTAAAAAATTATAATTTCAATACTTAATGCAGTTTTTTAAGGTGTTAGTAATCTGCTAATAATAGTTCTTAAAGTTTGAAAAGAATACTTTTTTATGACATGTGTTCAGAAAAGAATCTCAATTTTGTATCAAATTAAACGAATAATCCAAACTCCAAAAATAGACCATTTTGCTGTGACATAGTATACACCTCAACTATGTGTAATAGTTTTCTCGCCTCCTGGGTCATGTTAAGGAATAAAAAAGGCAAAAATTTAAGGCTCACTTGCTGATCCGATAGTTAAAAATTTGCATAAAATCCATTGATTTTTTTTTTTTTTTTTTGTAAAAGAGGGTGCGCTAATTTTTCATATTTTGTATAAGTGCTGTCTTTGTATTAAAAGATTTAACTTAAAAACTTGAAATTGACTTATTTCAGGACTATTTTAACAAATTAGCTTCTTAGTTTGCTTGTGTGTACAGTTAGTTTTAAGGGGAGGTGGGGAGCATTTTAGTCTAAATAAGACAAAGAGAATACTTTTCAGTGTTAATGAATGTTAACTAACATAATATTTTTTAGTGTGTGGATACTCATGCAACATAGATGCACCATTTTTAATACATTGTCCTGTTTTTCTTATTTTATTATGAGCCGATTTTTATATACTTAAAATTTTAGCTTCTATTGTTCATATGTGCTATTTGATATAATATTTATTCTATTCTGCTTTTGCTATCAAGATTATCTTACATTTTTAGACAGAAAAATAAATGAAGGTAGTTTGAATGAAAAATTCACTCGTGAAGTTCATATAAAATTCAATTTTACTAAATTTCAACCAAGGATTTTGCATGATTAAAAGTGATAATCTAAATTAATTTATACCATTACAAAAACTAATAGTACAGAAAAGTGAAGAACATTTATTAATTTTTCTTCATAAAAATTGTTCAATTTTTAATCAGTGGTGAAATCTGGAAAAAATTTTTTTAATAGTTGAGAATTATAATATGTATAGAAATAATTTTATGTAATTATAATTACTTTTGTGTGTGTGTCTATAAAAGAAAAAAGTAAAGTAATGCTAATCTGTTTATTGTTCCATTTATTTATGTTCTATAATTTCATTCAGTGTGTGAGTATTAAATTATTTTTATACACTTTTTATTGCAAGTTTTTGTTCAGAAAATATCGATGAATTTATATTTATTAAAATGATTTGATATAGATTCTAAAAATGCTTACTTGATGTACATTCATAAAGTTTATTATTCTTCTCAACATATTAAAACCTGCTGGAAGTTTTATCTTTAATTATTAACTGATAGTCATAAATTTTGAGCTAGTACATTTGTTAAGTAGGAGGGGGAAAAAATTGTAAACTGCATGTTATTCAATCAGGGAAAATGCCTGAGTTTTTTTTAATTATTTTTTATTAGACTGGTTTATGTAATATTCCAAAGCTCTGGTCATGAGACCACCACTGCTCTCCATGCACTAGGATTAATGAAATCTGACAAAGACTTCTAGCAGCAGAGAATGATCTGCTGATTGAGTCGAGCCCAGTTCGACTGAATGCCTCACCAAATTAGAAACTGCTGTAGTGTATACTAATTTACTTACAAATTTAATCGTGTTTACTTCCCACTATTTTGTACATGTACAATTAATAAATTTGTATTTTATTTATTTATATTTCGCTTTCCATCCTCTTGTTGTAATTTTAATGTTCAGCATTGCGTATTTTTCTTTGAATATTTTTTTCTCCTACTGTCTCTTTTTAGCTAAGTCACATACTCAGCAAGTAAAGTAAATTTTTGAATCTATGCCTTACATTAGTTCATTTAAGTTATTTTATTAAAATATTCTATGAATTCTGAACACTTTTGAGAGTAATGTACTAAATATGTGCAATTTCAAAATTTCTATAGTTTATGCATTTTATTTTTGCAGTTCAAGGTGCTATTCTTTTTGCTGAAATATTATCTTGTATGAAAAGAACACTTGCAAGAATGCTTATTATTATTGTGAGTCTTGGATTTGGCATTGTTAAGTAAGTAAATTTTTAAGAACTAACTGCATTTATGTGTTGTATGTCGAACAAAATTTTTTCGAATTCATTATTATTCATTGCTTGCTTTTGGGTTTTGCTGCTACAGCTACATTCTGCCTTTTGGCCCACTACAGTGAAATCGGCAAACGACACCAGGATTCTTCCCATTCTATTCTCTGTTACTGCTTGCAGTTTGTAAATACTTCTAGTTATAAAGCTTTCAAGGTTATATAGAGGTGTTCCTTGAGACGTTAGTGCCCCAACATAATCATTTTTTGATGTACAATGTGCCACAACACTGCATCATTCAAATCTTGAATTGTTTGCATAGTTAAGTTCAGTTAACCTCACTGTAGAAGTATTTCTTTTTCAAATTTTTGACTTTAGAAATTTTTTTTTCTTTCTTTTTTGTGTTTAAAGTTATTTAATTTTTATTTACGAATAATCATGTGTCCAAAGGTGTAAGTAAAGAACAGCAACAAGAAAAGAATAAATTGATATATATATATATAGAATTAAAGTTTGAGATAATAGACAAACATGACAATGAAGAGTAGAATTTCACTACTTCAATATGTATTCTGAAGCAGAAAGACTCAGTAGTGGCTACAGCTTCAACCAAGGCTATTAAATATGTTAAAACTATGCAACTTTATTCACATGAAAAGGAGAGAGAATCTTCTGTTTTTGTGATTGATAGTGAAACAGTTTACAAGAAATTAAGACAAAGACTTTGCTAAAAGGCACATCATTAATGCAAATTTGTAGAGATGAACCTTTAAATACTTGAGTACAAAAGGATAATGTGAAGGTACTATAAACGATAGGTACTACCATAGAGATGAAAGAAAAAGTGTGGTTGACAAAATAAGATAAGAAAAATAAGCGTCAGTATTCCAGAGAGGGAGAAAAAAACAACACTTTGAATAAGTTGCTGCTGGTTGTGAAGTAATGCTGTGTAATTAAACTTCTTTGACTAATTTCATTTCAAGAACATTCTACAAGGTAATTAGAAACAAAGTGCTGAGAACAAGTTTACTATTAATTGTAATTTATTTAAAACTTGTATTTCATGAATAAAATAAATCCAAGTTTCTCCTGAAATAAACATAATTGAAAGTAAAATATTTGATTACTTTACAAACAATCGCAAATAAATGTTTGTCTAAGGAGGATCCTCGAAGCAATGCAATCCTATTCAGTAAAAAATAAAACTTATTGCTGGTGTCTTATACAATTCTCTACTGAATGGGCGAGTCCAAATTTTTTCAACGTGTCAACTGTTTGGACAGGAATGGCTAACTAAGAACTTTTAAAAAGTTACGTAACTTAAAATTTACAATAATAGTTTATATAACTTTTTAGAGTAACAAAGGTATATTTTGGCTGTATAAGTTTTAAAAAGAGTACAGTTTATAAAAAAGGAGTACAAATCTATCAAAATGAGTATGTTTGGTTACCTTAGATATTGTAAAACACAACAATGTATCAAAATTGTTATAAAAATTTATGGAAAATTGCAGGATTTTTTTTTGTATTTGTAATTTTTATATTTTTTCTTGAAACTGTAATTGCAAGAGCAGCACCCACTAAAATCGCATGCCCCTCACTGTTTGCCCAACTTGAGCTGGTCTGAGCTGACTCGATCCCAGCAAGTGAAAATACCATCTTCTGTTTGTCATGATCATTGGCTTTACAGACTGCATTTTTCATGTATTTTAAATGCTCGTTTTATATCTTCTACCTCAATCTGTTAAGGTGTGAATTTAAAATTATAAAATTCTTATTATTCGCAACAATGCTATTTATAATTGTTAATAGTATATGTATTCGTTGTCAAACTATTACTTTATTATGTTGACTATTTAATTAATATCAAGTATAACATAGCAGGCCAAGTGTTAGCACATCTAATTTCCTTTTTTCTTCCATTTATCTATCCTCAGGCTGGGTAAGGTCGACTCAGCCTTTCATCCCTCCTGCAGTGGGTTGATAAATGAGTACCAAGCTTGCTTGGGGACTTAAATACTGAGGGTCTCACTTCAGACTGACCACCTGATCGAGACATCTGCTCGTGCACCTCAACGCCCAATGATCACGTACACTGAGATGGGCACAATAGGCCTTGGCCCTCATGGGCTGTTGCACCACTGAGTTCTAGTTTGAGTATAAGATAACAAGCAAATTTTCTGAATTTTAAAATGAATATTTCAAAAACTATTATAGATTATACTCATAATTTTTACATAG
>BMAV01024329.1:639367-654989 GCA_019973955.1 Trichonephila inaurata madagascariensis | reverse complement strand
AACTGAATGCATTGACAAAGATAAAAAGAAAGCAATAGAGTATAGTTATAGATATTTTTTTAGAGAGAGAGATACTATAAAAACTTAATTCTGTTTGATAATTTTATGGCAAAGAAAAAAATGTGAGTTAAAACCAAGCAAAGAAGATAAATGAAAAGTAATTTTTGTTCAACTATATAAAATAGCAGATTGCCCTCCCACACCCCCAACTTGTTAAAGCTACAAATTAGTATAAAACCTTAAGTGAATTATAATATGTTTTATTTATGTGTTGGGACTTTTCCAAAACTTTAAAAAAAAATGGTTATATCGCAAAAATTACAACAAATAATCTAATTCAAACCCAATAAAATCTCTAATCAGGCTAACTTACAAACACTAAATTGTAGTTCGTACATTAAGGGGGTCTAAAGAAATTCTTCACAGTTCTTTACGATTGCTCCAGGGTAAGAATGGGGCTCCCTGCGAGCCACAAAACTTTCTGTCAGTGTCCATTGTGTCACCGCAACCTCTAATTATCTTTCAAGATGTTTAACCTTTAAAAGAGGGAAAGGATTTTGAAAAAGTACAGCTCCAACACTTTTGAAGGCCTTACTTGCTGGCAAGAAAATATGTGTGGTCCCTTTTCAAATCATCTAGTCAGGCTGGATTATACATGCATAACGCTTAGAGGGTTAATGCAGTAAATATCCTTTTACATTTACTTTCTTTAAAAGTATTCATAATACAGACTTTAGCCTTGGGAATAATTGCTTTAAAAAATCAAAGGAAAAATTCTTTTATTTTTAAAAAGATTACTTGTGTTAGAAATTCAGCCTTTTGAGTAATACGTGTTCTATGTATTTGAAAGCATAGTGCTAACAGTACTTTTTATCGTACATAATCCCCCTATAGTTTAGACTTGAATGTAAAGCTTGATTTTTTTCTTCAGAATTTAGAAACTGTTGCTACTAGTGTCAAAAGGGGCAAGGAATTATGGCTTTTATAATATATATACTTGAAGTAAATCTTATATTGCTTTTTATTCTTTTTATTTACACTTTTTATTCTTTTTATTTACACTTTTTATTCTTTGTATTCTAGGCCCAGGCTTGGTCCTACACTTCATCGTATTGTTGGTGTGGGGGCCTTGTATTTTTGCTTGGGAACTATAGAAGGATGTTTACGTGTGCTCAAGGTATATTTTTTCTTTAAGAATTATGTATAAATAGATATTTAAATGCTATTAAAGGTAGAAAAGTAAGAATTCGGAAGTTTTAAATGAAGTATGGAATCATCCAATTGTCAATCATGGATTAATTTATAGTTATGAGATAAATACTAATTGGTATTTACTTTATGATTAAATATACTTCCTGTAAATCATTTAAAGTACAGCCTCTTAACACTGTATTTAAATAGATATAAAAGTTTTATGTTTTTTAAAGTTCGAATCTTCAATTTTCTTTAGTGGAAGACTATACTGTCAGAGTCTTACAAAATCTTTTAGAGGTTTTCTTGAATAATTGACATAAAGTTTCCAATTGATACTGTGTGTTTAAAGCCTTGAAAGAACTTATTCTAAAATTTTTCTCTGTTTTCTAGAAAGATATTCCATGTAGGTGTTTATGCTTGACTTGATTTGCAATTTTGGGTTTGTGAAGCAATTGGGTGCCTCTGCATGTAATTTTTTGAATAAGAATTCAAATTAATATTAGAAGGATTTCTTAAGGGGGCACACACAGCACAATTGACAAAAATGGGTCAAAAATTCTAATAAAATATTTTTAGATTAAATTATTATTTATACAGGAATTTAAAAAATTCAGAGTTATGATAACTTTTATGTTCGTTTTTATTCAAATCCCAATGGCAAGGATTTATCTCAGAAAGAAAGAAAAACTCATTTATCTTCATTTAAAATGCTAAGGCTTTTTTCCTTTTGTGCCAAATACTTTGAAATTTCGTTTACCTATTATTAGTACTTGTAACAAAAATTAGATTACATTTTTCAATCAAAGCAATTCTTATTTTCTAAAAAAATAGTTGAAGTTAGAATAGTTACATGTTTTTTAAGGCTGTGTCTTCTGCAAAAGTACTAGAGCTTGAACTAAACACGAAGCACATTTTCAGACAGAAAAATGCCTGAATTTTCATGGACATTTGCAGCATTTTAACTCATACATCTCAACAATATAGTGTTTTTAAAAATTTCAAAATATTCCATTAATACTTTTTTTCTTTTGAATACTTGAAGAGATAGCTCGTTTAACGTTACGGTATGGAAGAAAAAACGCAAAAAACAATTTATATTAGAAAAAATGGATCTACTCAGTTAAAAATGGGATCTCTCCAAAGAATAGTGATGCCAAAGTATATTAATTTTTCACTTCATTTATATTTGAAAAAATGTTCTTAATTCGGGTCCTATTCTTTAACATTAACCAAAGGACAGCCTTAAGGAATTTTCAATAAGCATTCATCTCGATTTGACTTTACATTTTTTTGCTTTGTTGTTATATTAGCATAAATTTTAAATGCAAGCAATATATTTTTAAATTACATATTTCTGTTAGGAATTTTACTTGTGTATCTCATGATTAATATGTATTTTTTGTTGAGTAATCCTATTTTTCAAACATTGTAACTTAGCCTAAAACTGACCCTGGAAATCAAGCGTTGATGGCTGGAGTACCTCTTGCAGTAACAGACAGTGGGATTTGTTGGTGGATATCCTTTTCTTGAATTTGTCATTGTTCATTTATTATATTGACTATTTAGAACCACATGAAAAATCTCAGAAAAAAGGAAATAAAGTTTTCTATATTATTTTTAATGTTCATTTATTCATTGCAACTACTGTATAATATTTAAATAGCTCATCATTGTTAAAGATTCTCAATATCAGTATAAGAATTCTTGTGTTTTCATGTAGTATAGGAAAATATAGATCTTATTTAATAAATTTCTATAATATTGGTGTCTTTTGGGATTCCACTGGGAATAATTATTCAATGCTATGTTGCTATGTGACTGTTTTATGTCAGGATTGGAAACAATATTTTAAAGCATTAACTATTCTGCCTTTATGTATGTATTGTGTACCATTGATAAATCTATTTTTAATTTATAGAAAAAGAATTAATTTTATTCCACTGGTCTTTGTATGGAATATGTGTGAAAAGAGCAAAAATGTATTTTTGTGTTGAAAATATAATGATTTTTAAACATTTTTATTTATTTATTTTATTTTATTTATTTTTTTTTTTTAAAAAAAGTATTAGATGAGATTTTAGAAAAGTTGTTTGCATTGCAGTAATTAAAAGGTTTTTTTTTTTTTTTAAATTAAAAAAAAAAATTTTTTTTTTTAAAAAAAAAAAAGGTTTAAATTTTATATATACAAGGTATGATTGTATATTTTCAATACCTACACAGATATTTGTATTACATATTATTTCAATTTTTTTAATTACTTATTTGCAATAAGGAAAAAAATTGAATACATTAGCAAAATTTTCTAAAAGATTTTTAGACTATTTTAACATTGTGCTGTGATTATCAAACTCTAATTTTTGTCTGAAAAAGATGGTGTAAACGTATTTTGTCTAGTGTGTCTGTAATTATTCTTTTTCCCTTAACTTTTTATTACATATTTAGCAGTTTAGTGCAAACTATCAGAACTTTAAGATTAAGGAGAAATATAGTGAAGCTTCAGTTATATAGACACTTCACAAATACATTGATGTTATCAGTCATAGGTAAGTATTTCATTATGAATTCAATTTTGTAATCATAAATTTGGTTGCTACTATGTTTTATTGTGTCAAAATTGAATTGAAAATGTTCTCTTTACAGGTTCTGTTGCATTTATGACTTGGTCAATTCATGCTCATAAATTAGTGACCTGCATTACTGTATGTTTTTCTGTCATATTGATTTTTTATGCTTTAATCTTGTATGATAAATTTATAGAAAGTAGTTCATTTCATGCATTGTACTTAATATTTAGGATTGGAAAGAATTATGGGTGGATGAAGCATATTGGCATTTCTTGTTTTCTACAATCCTCTTTGTGATAATGATTTTGTGGAGACCAACAAACAACAATCAAAGGTACAAAATATTTTCTAAGATCGAAATGACTAATGATTCATTCACATTTGGAAGAGAGAAAAAAAACTTCATTTTTTGCTTACAACATTTTGTACATTTTTCAATCTTTTTATTTCAAAGTTATTAAAACTACAAATTATAATTGCACATTGTTTTATTATATGAAATTATGTAGTTTTTGTATGTGATTTATCCCCCCCCCCACACACACACAAAAAAGCTAACAGTTAAACATTAATTAGTAGGCAATATATTTTTTATTCATTTCAAACACTAAATTTCTTTATATTTTTCAAATTAAACATTACAAGATCTTTGCCAGACATTCTTAAAACAGCATTATATATTGTAATCCATCCCTAAAATAGTAAAAGATTAAAATGCTTGAGTGAGTATTTGGGTTTATGGTGCAAGAGCCAAATCTGGCTAAGCTGCACCAAACATTTGTTAAAACATGAAAATAATTGTTAAAATATCTAAAATCATTGATAATACACTTTAAAATATCAAAACAAGTATAAAAAGACGTATTCTAACGATAAAAACAAACAAACTTTGGTGGGGGATTACCCCCACCAAGACAAACAAGATCTTAAATTAACGAATAAGTTTATGCTGAGAAATGTCACTTTTTATATTTCGTAGGGGTTATATAGGTATATTTCACAATATACTTTTTTGTTTCCCCTAAGGTATTGCGATTCTTCTGTGATACCATCTGTTCTTCTATGTCGTAAACGATCATATCTTCCTCATCTATTGTGTATTCTACCGGTGCTGATTTCCTAGGTTTATGAGGCGCCATCTTAATTTCTATTTTAGGTTTAATAGTGTTACATGTGTTTTTAGAAGGACGTTTTTTGTTACGAGGTTTTGAAGTTAGTTTTGTATCCTGGGATGTATATAGAAGGCATGGAATTGGATGTAGTGATAGTAGTTTGAAGAACTGGACATGCTGGTAAGGGTGTTAACATTGATACTGTGGATGAGGAAGATGCAGCCAAAGTAGGTAAACTATTAGATGTAGTGGGAGCACTACTTATTAAAGGAATAGGTGGTTGAGGTTCAGAAGACGATGTAACTTTGACAGAAGAGATGGATGGTAAGAGTTGGGCCTGAGTTGATGTAGAGAACTTAGTAACTGCAGGGACTGAGTAAGATATAGATGGCTTTGGAACGGTTATTAATGGTTGCAGTAATTTTGAAGGTGGGCAGAATATTTTTGTAATGGTTTCATCTGTTTGGGTCGTTGCAGTTGATGTTTTGGCAATCTAGGCATATGTTTGAAATTTTTGTGGGACTATTAATTTTCGGGCTTCAGGATACGAGATATTTTTATTGGTTTTAATTACTTGAATTTCTTTTTCAGTTCTCCACTTGGGGCAGAGTTTTGAATTGGCTAAATGGGCTTGAGAGCAGTTAATACATTTCAGCTCTAGAATGCAATTTGTGGAAGCATGTCCAACAGATGCACATCTAGAGCACGTCAATTGTCCTCTGCAGGCAGTTTGAGAGTGTCCGAACCTCTGGCACTTGAAACAGCGCAGAGGATTTGGAATGTATCTACGGATTTTACAATTCAAATAACCAGCTTTAATGGTTTGGGGTAGTGTGGGGCTGCTGAAAGTTAAAATTAAGTGTTTGATTGGTATAACAGTTGTATCTTTTTTTTATTGTGGTTCTTCTGACCTGAATAACACCCTAATCAGAGAATCCATCCAGAATTTCTGCATCAGGGGTGGTCAACAGGTCAGGTTCGGAAATAACACCACGGCAGGAATTCAAAGTTTTGTGTGGACTTATCGTTAGAGGACTATTTAGAAAAGATTTAGCTAGAAGAAAGGACTTAGTTTGAAGAGCAGAGTTTGTTTCAATAAGTAGATCCCCGGAACGCAATCGTTTTACTGATTTCGGTTCTCTACCTATTCTTACGAGAGCTTTTTGTATTGCAAAGGGCGATTTCTTCAACATCTCATTGTTTTCAAGTGAAAGTAATAAAAATCTCTGGCAGTCGTTGAAACTTTGTCATTGTTGAGAGTGGGTAAAACAAGCCTTTACCCGGGCACAGCAGCCTTGGATCAGTAAGAAAACGTACACAACTTCGTTCTGGCGTGCCTCCACTCACCATAGAGTCCAACAAGGGAGGCAGTTTGCCGGTCATCTGGCAAATACCAGGCATGGCGCTTACCCAGAGTACACCCAGAATATAGTGATATAGTCCAAGAGGATCCAACAGGTAAACTCGACACCCCTTATCTGCAGCACTAACCCTACAGCAGTGTCTCTTCAGGGACACCGAAGAGAGGAACTACCAGCTGATTGACAGGAGCGGGCTCACTCCTGCCTCCCGTCTACAGCAAACCGTGGGCCAAAGGTATTCCCAGGACTCCATTTTCCTCCTTACGGGACGCTGCACACGGCAAACATGCGGGTTGGCTAACCAACGGTGTTAGTCGAAAACAAATAAAGCAACTTAATCAAAGTATTGAAAGAAATATACGAAAAAGAAACTAAATCAACTCAATACAAAATGTAAACCAAAATATTGTTACGTAGATCCGAGGATTCGGGGATTTTATGCAAAACAATCACAAAGAAAATTAACAGTTCTTTAAGAGCGATGCGAATTTATTGTTAAAAATCCAATCCTTTAAATACAGGATTCAGCAGCGATATTCACAGAGTAAATATCCAAAGATCTTCACACCTTCAACAGCAATCAAACACAATAACAGTGTTTAAAAATACACGTAAGTAAAGATTATTCACAAGCACAGCTGAGCTAATCGCTAGTCAAAACAATCCTCACTACTCGCTCTTTTAGTCCAGACTCATCGCTGTTCAGGCGAGCATCTTTTTATAGGCGCGACAGAAACTTCCAGAAATATAACAGCTCGTGTCATTGAACGTGACACTAGTGGAGAGATCTACTACTTTCTAGAAGATTCCAGAGGGTTCCGAACTCGCCAACATGGTCGCCAATGACGCCAAATTGGCCGCCAGCATGGTCGCCAAAAATGATGCCAACTTGGCTCTACCACCAATATTTCGCCACGTTCTCATTGAATCGCCATTATAACGTAAGGGGCAGCATTGCTTGTGAATGGTACAATTTTCACATGAAATAAACATAACATAGAGTAAAATAAATGCATTAAACATCCAAATACAAATTATATACACTATTTACACAAAATTCATAACACTGCCCCCTCCTCAAAGACTGCACGTCCCGGGCAGTACAATCCTTGAGTAAGAGGTATCTATTTACAGGCAAATTACATAATAATCACATATAAAGTAACAAATGTATTCCACAGCATATACAATACAAATAAATTCAAATCACATGAAGAGATGTAAACATAAATTCCAGTATTAAAATAAAACTAAGGAATTAGAAAAGAGAAATATTTACATTATTTACAAAATAATTAATGATCATGTTCTGAACTTAAGGATCTTATTCATCTTGGCCAAAATAAGGGGCTAGCCTGTTGTAATGTATTACTTTCGGTTTTGAGTGTGGTGATTTCTGTATCTGCACCACAACGTCACTCAGTCTTTTTAGGACTGTGTAAGGATCTTCCCACTTTGTCTGCAGCTTTGGAGAGAGTCCTTTACGACGTTTCGGATTCCATAACCACACTTTGTCGCCTTCGTGGAAGTCGTGTCCGGTTGCTCTTGCGTCGTATCGGGTCTTCATTTACTCGGAAGCCAAGCAGATTCTTTCCCTAGCCAGATGATGCATTTCCTCCATCCGTTCCTGGAGTTTCTCGACATACTCCTCAGGCGTCAAGGGAGCATCTGGTGGTCGGCTGAACAGAAGATCTGCAGGTAGACGAAGATCTCGTCCGAAGAGCATCTGGGATGGGGAATAGCCAGTGGTCTCGTGAACGGCACTCCTGTAGGCAAGCAGGAAAAAGGGCAATTTCTTGTCCCATTCCTGTTTATTTCTGGATGCCAGGAGAGAGAGGCTGTTCAGGATGGTCCGATTGAACCTCTTTACCATACCGTCAGACTGAGGATGCAAAGCTGTTGTCCTGGTTTTGTCGATGGCGAGTATTTCACAGTCTCTTGCAAACTGCAGAATCGAAGTTTCTCCCTTGATCGGAGTGCAGTTGTAGAGGGATCCCGAATCTTGAGATCCAGTGTTGAACTAGAACCTCTGCAACAGTCGAGGCCTCTTGGTCGGGAATAGGATAGGATTCACGCCACTTAGTGAAATAGTCCATGACAACCAGGATGTTGTTGTTGCCATCTGATGATCTAGGAAGTGGGCCTAGTATGTCAAAAGCTATTCGTTCGAAAGTTGCTCCCACATTATACAGCTGCAGTCTTCCTCTAGTGCGTTTTCTAGGACCTTTGCGTGCAGCACAGGGATCACATGTGCGACAACACTTTTCCATGTCACTCCGCACATTGTTCCAGTAGAAGCGCTCACGAACTTTTTGTAAGGTTTTCATAACACCAAAATGACCTCCAGTTGGACTGCCATGGAGTTCCTTAAGGACCGTTGAAACTCTTGTCTTTGGGAGTATCAATTGCCACCTGAATGTTTTTCCGTCGTCAGACTCCCATTTTCGATATAAAACACAATTTTTCAGATGGAAAGAGTCCCAAAGAGCCCAGTAACGCTTCATTGTAGGATGGAAAGGGGCGATGTCTTGCCAGCTGGGCTTTTCGTCAGACGACTCTTTGAATTCTATAATGGGTTTTATTTCAGGATCAGCCAGTTGATCTTTTCGAGCGTTCTCATCACTCCACGGGTCCAATGCCAATGTTGATGGCGTAACTTGGCGGACTATTGGATCTATTATGCCAAAACTGTTCTTTTCAACTCTTGAGAAATATTTGCTGTTCTCTGGCCAAGATCTTCTCAAAGGGACGTCTCCATTCCCCTCAGCTGATCCTTTTCGGTTTCTATACACTTTCTTAGACTCGACTACATTTGCAAGGTGCGGATGTTCCTTGTTTATTTGAGGGCAGTTATTTCTTAGGTGCCCTTCTCCACTGCACCCCCAGCACTTGTTGCTACGATCTTTCTTATTGTTTCGGGGACAGTTACTTCTGAGATGCCCTGGTTCACCACACCCCAACACGTGATGCTACATCTCCTCCGGTTCTGAAGTTGAGCCATTAAGTCTTGAATTTCTTCTTTCAATTTCTTCATCTCCTTCATCCATGGAGATTCACAGGGTCCATCCGCAGTCACTCTAGCTCTTCGGATGGAATGGCGGTCTCTGCAACTGGCTTCATTGGCAGCCTCCAATTTCAGGGTATATAACAGGGCAGATTTAAGATCTTGCACATCTGCCATTCTTACCGCCTTCTGGATTTCCCCATCTTTCAATACATCCACGAAATACTGTAAAGAAATTGTCTCTCGCACAGTTGCTGGGTGATCGGAGAAAGCCAAGTTGGCGAGCCTTTCTACTTCGGAGGCATACTCCTGCAAGCTTTCTCCGGTTTTCTGGAGTCTTGTTTTCATCTGCAGACGTGCGTAGTCCTTGGAGTATTTTTGCCCAAACCGAAGATCCAGAGCAATATACAGGGAGTTCAAATTCAGTCGCTCTGTGTCGGGAAGAGTCTGCAGTATTTCGGCGGCGTCTCCCCTAAGGGATGCTGTTAGCTAACATGCTTTCGCCCCTTCAGTCCATCCATTGGCTTCAGAAATTATGGAAAATTGTGTCTTGTATACTTCCCAGTTCGTTTTTCCGTCATAGGTTGACAGTTTCACTGGCCCTGTAAAGGCAAGCACAGGTTCTGGAAAGGCAGACACATGCACACTCTTGCTTTTGTTCTCATTTCCACCAGCTAGAATTTTCTTCTGAAGATCTTCCATTCGCTGTGACATAAGGCTAAAATTTTCAGCCATTCCTTCAATTCTTTCCTCGACTTGCCCTTTAATTTTTCCTTCAACTTGCTCTTTAATTCTTTCTTCAACTTGCTCTTTAATTTTTTCTTCAACTTGCTCTTTAATTCTTTCTATTTCTTCCCCTACTTTCTTCTCTATCTTTTCTTCAACTTTCAATGCTATTTTCTCTTCCACGCTATCAATTTTCTCTTCCAGAGAATTCTTCAGTTCTTCTTGACACTTTTGAACATTTTCTAGACCTTTCTCCATTCTATCCTTTAACTCATTCTTGGTTTCTTCTTGGCTTTTCTGCATTTCTTGCCTAGACTCTTCCAAACCTTTCTGCATTTCTTGCCTAGTCTCTTGGCCGTTTTTCAAGGCATTGATACCTTCTAACAGAGCCTTCAGTTGCTCATCCATCGCTCTTGTTATTGGCATAAAATCCCACTTCTGACACCAAACTGTTACGTAGATCCGAGGGTTCGGGGATTTTATGCAAAACAATCACAAAGAAAATAAACAGTTCTTTAAGAGCGATGCGAATTTATTATCAAAAATCCAATCCTTTAAATACAGGATTCAGCAGCGATATTCACAGAGTAAATATCCAAAGGTCTTCACACCTTCAACAGCAATCAAACACAATAACAATGTTTAAAAATACACGTAAGTAAAGATTATTCACAAACACAGCCAAGCTAATCGCTAGTCAAAACAATCCTCACTACTCTCTGTTTTAATCCAGACTCATCGCTGTTCAGGCGAGCATCTTTTTATAGGCGCGACAGAAACTTCCAGAAATATAACAGCTTGTGTCATTGAACGTGACACTAGTGGAGAGATTTACTTTCTAGAAGATTCCAGAGGGTTTCGAAGTCGCCAAATTGGTCGCCAAAAATGATGCCAACTTGGCTCTACCGCCAAGATTTCGCCAAGTTCTCATTGAATCGCCATTATAACGTAAGGGGCGGCATTGCTTGTGAATGGTACAATTTTAACATGTGAAATAAACATAACATAGAATAAAATAAATGCATTAAACATCCAAATACAAATTATATACACTATTTACACAAAATTCGTAACAATATGTTAATAATAAATAGGAAGTTTTTTCAATAAAAAAAAACAAAATTTGAACAACGTTCATTTTGTAACATAGGTTTGTGGTCTGGACGGGAAAAAAAGGGAAATGGGATGACAAGAAAGAGGGTCGAAAATAGAGAAGGATCACTAGGGTACCCCGGGTTCGTGACGCCCGTGTTTACCAAAGAGAGTAAATCCCTTGGGAAAAGAAAAAGATCACTTGGGTACCTCGGGATTGTGACACCCGTACTCACCTAAAGAAGGCTACCCCCTGAGGGGTAAAAATGCTTGACATTAGAGTTTCTTGGTGATATTTCTTTAAAAATTCTGTACTGCAATATAATTTAATCATCTGTGGCTAGTCAATTAAATTGAAATTCTTTTAATAAGCAGATAATGACATTTTAATATTAGGTAATTTACTACAAATTATCTTTAGCAATTAAGCATTTGTTCTCTTAAACTTTGAGCTTGCTGGAATTAATGATTAAAAGTTAAGGGGTCTCAGGGGTGTTAAATTTTTCTAGAGGTCTGAAAATATAAACAATTTTCAAACAGGCATAATTCTTTTAAATTTCAATTAAATGATTCGAATCTCTTACACATTATTTATAAAAGAATGGGGCTTCAGAAAATAATAAAATGTTTAAAATATAATCATAATTTTAAAAATCATAAGCATATGAAAATTCTATGATAAATATTAAGTATTTTTTGTGTTGCGCACGCTATTTTCTAAAATAGTAGCTTTAATTACTAGCTATAAGTTGAATAATAAAGTTAAATGTATTCTCATTACAGTATAGCTATTTTTATATAAATATAATAATAACTTACATATTTTAATAAATAAAAAAAATACATTTTTTAAAAATATTTAAAAAATTGCAATGTTTTACATATATTTTGAAATACAAAAGACATATAATACTAAAATTAGGCATGGCTTTAAGAGTATGATGCATTTTATAATTCTATAAATTTTTATATATCAGATGCTACTATTTTAGAAAATAGCGTGCGCAACACAAAAAATAATTAATATTTATCATAGAATTTTCATATGCTTATGATTTTTAAAATTATGATTATATTTTAAACATTTTATACTTTTCTGAAGCCCCATTGTTTTATAAATAATGTGTAAAAGATTTGAATTCTTAAATTTAATTTTAAATGAATTATACCTGTTTGAAAATTGTTTATATTTTCAGTCCTCTAGAAAAATTTAACACCCCTGAGACCCCTTAAACTAAACATGATTGCAATAGGGGGGGGGGTCACATTTTTGGTAAGTTTGTATGTTAATCACTGCCTAATAAGTGCTTTCTACTTTTATTTTTGTTTCAAGAAATTGAAATATGTATACAATTAACCCCATAAGTTGTAGTGAAGTTATAAATGAGTAATTATACTTTTTTTTTTGTAAATTCAGATATGATATTTGGAAGTTGAACAAGATGAAAAAAGATGTGATAGTGATTTTTTTAAAATTAAAGTATAATATTTACTTTATAAATGATAGAATTGTTTTATTATATAATTTACTATTTTTAGGTATGCATTTACTCCTCTGTTAGATTCTATGGATGATGAAGAGGATGATGAGGAAAATCTTCTACCTAATGATGCATTTGGTGTGTTTTTACGATTAATATAAAGCTATATATTTTCATTTGATATTTATTATTATTATTAATTGATTTTTACTTCTGTAATAGCTGGTATGAAAATGAGAACTTCAAAAATAAGCACAAATTCCCCTCGTTCTGATGATTCAAAATCTAAACAGGTAGATTTCTTTTTCATTTTAATTTAATTTAATTTTTTATTTAGACAGAATATTTTTTATTGGTTTGTATTAGGAACTCTGGTCACTAAATAATTTTTAATGCGTAACCAGTGTAATATTATTTAAAATGTAATTCATTGCACTCCTTTTTTTCCAAAGATATGTATAAATCTAGTGTCATCATTTATAGAATCTTTTTAAGCGAAGAAATGATCTAATTTGTTGCGAGTATTATTTATCTGTAATTTATTTGTTATGGAACCTTCGTGTCATTTGCATCATTATATTAGCTAACCAAATCTTTTTTTTTTTTTAATTAGTGTTCTTTTACTGCATCTCTTTAATTTGAATTTTACTGGTTGATACATTTTATTAAATATGGTTAGAATTTTATTATATTGATAATAAAATACAATATTTCTCAAATTGTATTACTTCCTTATATGATTTCAGTATTTATCTGAGAAATCAAAATAATTACAAGTTTTTCTAGAATTTCTTTATATTTGTTATATAAATAATATTTTACTATTTTCATTTCTTTACATTTTATATGATAAGCTATTTCTAAAATGATTTTCCCGTTATATATTTTTGATATGTTAAATGTTATACAAATTTCATTGTATAAATGTTTTTCTTTAAAGACTTTCCTTTTAGGCCACTATATCCAAAACCTTAAAATCATCACTGTTATTTTGAATATAATTTGTAGTTCTAGTGAAAATATATTGTAATGTGTTATAAGGTGCTTCTAGATTCTTCAAAACAGTTGTATGTAGGAAAAATATTTAACTGAGAAATATTTAACACCTTTTTCTGGTAATAGTGTATACCAGGTAATAGTATTTTTTTTTCATGTGAGTATGCTTAAATAGCTGTTTGTCTTTTAACTTATAAAATAGCAATAAGAGAATGAAATAATGTTAACTTAAGTTTTGAAGGATAACTTTGAAACTTTTTTACAAACATTTTGATAGACATAAGTAATTTATAAATTAAGAGATTTTAAGTGAATTTAAAAGCTGCGTATCTTGAAATTCATGAAGAATTAATGTCATAAATGAAGAATTCTATCATCTGAGATGGATTACTTTCTTGATAATTTTGCAATATGTTGTTATTGTGTAGGATGAAGACTTAAAATGGGTTGAAGAAAACATTCCAACATCTATAACAGACGTGTATGTATATTTTATGTATAAATTACCTTTTATACTGGTGTGTATATATATCACTTAATTATGATATATTTAATATTTATAACATTTTTTGAAAATTTTAAACAGCAGCACTTTTTTGCATATTTTTGTTAATGTCAAAAAGTTTTGCTTTTAATTCATATATTGAACTAATTTTTTAAAGAAAGTTTCTTTTTTCTCCTCTTATTTTGCTGTAGTTGCCCAAGGAATAATAATAAAGGACAGCATCAATGTATTAAAAGCCATATATTTGAAGTGATTTTAAATAAAGCATTAAGAGCATGTAAACTCATGTTACAAAACCCTTAAGCAAATTCAAGACTTGTATAATTAAGCAATCATGATTACTTAGAAATGAATTTTACTTTACTATCTGTGGTATACAGAAATTACATTTAAACAGTTTTATAAATGTATATATCTGGTACTACATTGAAATAAATCCAGTTAGGTCATAAAATTCTTTGCTAGTCTGCATATTGCTTCTGATTTGAAATCCCATGTTAGAAGTTAGTGGTAATAACTCAAAATTTTAAAATTATTTTCAATTTGTAAATAAAATTCTCACCAGTATTGAATCAATCAATCACTGAATTGTAATTTTTTTTTCTTTGGCTGATATGACCTTTTTTTAATTTGGGTAATATAGTTTAACATTTTGAAATTTATTGTAAATGATGACTTTGAGGAAAAAATAATGGTTTGTAAACATGCATAACGATTTTTCTTCTGTAGAGAATTTAACCTCAGTTGCAGAAAGGCTTACAAAATTATTACAGAGGGAAATCTGCTGAAATCTTTTTTCCCCCTGCCTATTTTATTACTTAGGATTATTTTTAAAGTATCTTGTCACTTAGATGTAATAGGAGATTGAATCAATGCTTGCAAAAATGGGGCGATATATTCATAGCATGATTGTTTCTCTCTTTTTTTTCAGTGCTCTTCCTAGTCTTCTTGATTCTGATGAGGTAACAGGAAAATATGATTTTTTAAATGCATCTTGTTTTATTTTCATATATAATTTTAATATTTCTATAAATTATTTTAACAGTTAAATTTACTTATGTCTTGTCATTTCAGGAAATTATGACAGCCAAATTTGAGAGGAGCAAGATGGAATAATGCATTACAAATGTACTTTGCAGTGAAAAATGAGACCAAATAGTCTGTTGTAATATAAACTAATGATTGCTTTTTTTAATTATTATTTAAAAAGACATTTTGTATATAGAGACGTCATTGTTAAATTATTTGTGTCTAACATTAAAGTACAGACAAGCCTTCATGTTGATTTAGTTTCAAAAAATTGTGTAGTTTATTTATTTTTCTTTTCTACTTTGGTGAGCAATTAAGTTTTATTTTATGAAATATTTATGAATATTTTTTGTGAAATCTGAAAAGATTTAAGTTACTAAGTTTTTAATGATGTGCATGTATCAAATTGTTTTTTATGCTTACAATTGGTTTTGAACTTATTACTTTAAATTTCCTCTAGATAGTTTAAAATTGAGTGAATAATCATAATTATTTCATGATTTTAATACATAATTTTTTCTTTTCATGCATGTATTTTATGATTATAAAACAATGAAA
>BMAV01024329.1:554747-614173 GCA_019973955.1 Trichonephila inaurata madagascariensis | reverse complement strand
AAAATATTGTACTTAAATAATTTTTTATTGTAATACTATTCTTAACCCAATTTTATATACATTGTCTAATCTAAGTGACGCTAAATATCATAAATATTATCCATTTACAGGCTTTTACACAATCACGGTTCCGAACGTAGTCGGATACCTTAAAAAGGCATTACTTAATTCTTTAATTTAAGCATTTTGATACCGAGATCAATTCTGTAAAACCCTAACAGTAAATTTTTTAAACGTGCTCGCGTTTCGTACTTATTGTGTGACTCAGTTTATCCAAATTTATTCCAAGAGAAAGTTTTCTAAATGTACGATATTTTAAAGCAATCAAGTATTTAATGTAGTTGCAACCGCATAAAAAAAACGAGGTACCCCTAACAACTTCCGCTGAAATTAATTTGTAAGCTGTGAGGAGAATTTTAACAAGCAATCTCACTCTTGATTTAAAAAAAAATTGTAGAAAATATACATTTGTCTCATTAAGGTATCCGACTACATTTGGAACCGTGATTTTGCAAAAGCGTATAAATGGATAATATTTATGATATTTAGTGTCACTTAGATTAGAAAATGTATATAAAATTGTTTTAACAATATTATTACAATAAAAAATTATTTAAGTACAATATTTTGACAAAAATGAACATAGACTGACCAATTTTCAAAATATTTTCCTTTTGTGAAAAATGCTTCTATTATAATAATATTTTGCCTGTATATAGCTCAAACCTCTGTACAGAGGCTCAACTAGAATTTTTGAAATGCATAACTTAGAAGTGGGTTTATCCATGTTTTACAACAGAAGGGAGAAATTCTAAGAAAAAAAGACCGATAATTATTTCAATTGCTTGTAACTCTGAAAATAATGTGAATTTTTCAAAATAAATAGTTCAGACTCTCTGGAGTAGTCTTTGCTTTATATAAGCAAAATATTATTATTTTAGAAGCATTTTTTATAAAAGGAGGGAATTTTGAGAAAAAGGTTATTCTAAGTTAACTTTTTGCCAAAATATTGTATTTAAATAAATTTTTTTTTGTCAAAATGTCCTTAAAACAGTTTTATACATGTATGCTCTAATCTAAGTGACACTAAATATCACGAAAATTATCCATTCATGAGCTATTTTAAAATCACGGTTCCGTACGTAGTCGGATACCTTAAACTGATTCTAAAATTAAATCGTCATGCAGCTATAGATAATGTACAGTTAGAAGAATAAATAAATTGATTAAAACTGCCATTATTTTACTTAACTTATATTTAATGATTTTTATGGTACACAATTTATACCTCTTCTTAGATACAAAGTTAACTAATGAATGCAGTCATTTTAAAAATTACGGCCCCTCCGGAATTCTCCGCTTCCATAACTTGGCCATCAAGCCAAAACAAATGGTTCCATGGAAATTTTTAGTGCTCATGATGCATATTATCACGCCTCTGAGTTTGTTGGTCGTATTAGTGTGCACACTGTATATGTATAGGATTTTCTCTATGTTTATATTTATTTTGTTATACTATACGTACAGGGTGATTCGCTATCAGACCGACAAACTGGTTGGGTGTGTACGGGATACATAGATGACTCAGAATCTTATAAGAATGCAGGGTCGCAAATGCCGCAGTTGCGAGCTTTGTGCAAAGAAGCAGAAAAAAAGAACAGAAATAACAACACATTAATGACACTGAAAAATTTTTATTGAAAGGTTGTACTACAACAAGGTGCTCGAAATTACGGCCAGAAGTCGTCTGGTAGACCTGACAGCTGTAAGGCAAGTGCCCGTGGAGGTTGCGCTTCTTCTATATTATCCTCGCGACCTAGAGATGTGGGAGTGAATGAAGAACCAGACGTTGCCATAATCTTAATATCTCTTTATTAAGATTTTAACTTAAACAATATACAATAATAATATTAGTATCAAACCAAGTGAGACTGGGGTGAGGAGACACACAATACGTATTACCAAATAATCGCGTAACTGACCACTATGTCTAACTTTACCGACTAATCCTCTATTCTCAATAAATACACAGTTTCTAGTAGTTTAATTAAATGGTCTTATCACTCTAACTTGGGTAAGCAGCAATTCGCTTGAATCCTAACTGACGCTTATCCTTGTGGAATGGTATCCACCTTTAACTTGAAAGCACTGGCACGGATAGATTAAATCTTGAATGCGAGATTTCCTCTTACTTTAGCTTATACACTTGTAAACATAGACATCGTATATTCACTTCCTATAGCCACCATGCGTACGCTAAGATTCTACTATTTATAAGATTCCTAATTTGAATATATTTCACGTTTCACTTCTCGAGTTGGTTGGAAAGAATTGCCATTCTGGCCCCAAAAAAACCCAAAATGAGTTTTAGTAGAAATCGCGATGAGCCCATCACACAGCGACGCTGCATGGAATTCTTTACAGTCTGGAAGATTTCTGGTATGTCATATATCCTCTCGGCAGCTGCAGATATTCGAGCATTTCCTTCCACTGAATTAACAGGCATCTCGTTCACCAAACTCTTTATGTGAACCTAGAAGAAGTTCATGCACTTTCTATCACCTATTGTAGTACAGCCTCTCAATAAAATGTTTTCTGTCTCATTAATGCACTGATGTTTCTGTTTTTTTCTCTCTGCTTCTTTGTACCATGGCTCGCAACTACGGCAATTGGGACCCTGCATTTCTATGTGATTCCGAGCGAATCACCCTGCATATGTATATATATATATATATATATATATATATATATATATAGGTGTAACCCCCAAAGTAGTACTTTGTAGTCAGTAGATACTTGTCCCTTTTGTTTTAGATGTACGTTGTTTCCATCCTGCTATGTTTCATTGCGTCGACGTCAATAAAATGTTTATATGGAAAAAATATCTTTAATTGTTCCAGTTACTTTATTTGTTGAGCAACCAGAATAAGATGTTTCGTAACATGTTTGATTCTAGTGAAAATACACACCAATATAAACATCTATATCTATATTTATATAAAGAAACTTCGAAATAGGCTCTTTTAAGAATATTTTTACCTAACGTTGAAGAACACAATGCAGATTTGTAATATTTTTTTTAAACAAAAAAGTGTTTAAATATTAATATAAGCTCTAATGGGTATTCCTGATAAACTCTTTTATCACATTATGTGCTCTTAAAATTAAGAATATATTGTAAATGCACCTCTTTTTTTTTTGTTTTTTTTTTTCGTCTTTTATATAAATTACCATAATTCCATTTGATTTTGCAGGATAAGTACAATACAAGCTTTTACCTTCATAAAATATTATTTTATGTAAACAGTATTGTATTGCATATAATAAAATGCTGTATATCTTGTGATAGAACCAAAATTCATTAATTTTTATTACTTTTTCCCTGAGAAAGTATTTTGATTCAAGTCTTTATCATGTAACATTTGGTAAAGACAATCCTAAGAGGAAAAGACCCCTGTATGATTTGCATTATTGTCCCCAGACCACACTTCTGTGACTTAGAGGTGATGAAGAAAACAGAATTTTTAATTTCGCTTTCAGAGTATATGTTATATGTTTCTCATGTGCTTTGTACGATTCCATTTGAACATTGTTGAACAATTCATATTTTTAAACATATTTACGTAATTCTTGAAAAAATTTTATTGTCTATTTTGAAGAACAAAACACATAATACATGCTGCTACTATTTATATTTGAAATCATAAAAATAAGTTCTTATTTTGGTGCTGCCATCTAGTGACAAATTTGTGAAACAAATGAAATGACAATATTTTTCTTTACTGTAGTTTTTATTTACATAAATTGTTAAACTTAGAATTCGACCCTTTTAAAGAAAAGCTTAACACATGAGATCCTCTTAAAAATGTTTTTCCGGGAAAAAGTTATGCTTTATAAGAAATAAAATTTTATTAAACGTAGGGAAACTTTGTTGTAGTATTTGAAATCGTGCTGCCATCTGTGAGGATATATTTAAACTATTTTATAAAATTTAAAGAAAAATCTCTCTCATTGCAGAGTTTGAAATTGAATATTTCTCTGTTACAGCGACAATCTCTACAGAAAACATAAGAGAAATTATGCAGGTTAATGTTAAAGAACATTTAAATTTAGTATATTAGTGCAAAATATTATCTTCTATATAAGCATTAGCATTATGAATATGAACAGAGAAAACACTTGATTTCTTTTTCACCCTTTTTTTCTTTTCTCTCTCTTTTGTCTTTTACCTCAATCTTAAAACTAAAATTGCAAAGGAATGAATAAAAAATAAAAGGAAATGTTGAGTTCATGTAATTAAAACTAATCTGGATTCCATCGGTGAAATTTTTAAGCTATATCCGCTGTATGAATAAGTATTAATACGTAACTTAAAAATTGCTAAATATAATTCAAGAGAACAAAGCTGTATGCCATTTGTAGAATAAAAAACAAATAAAGATGGAGCTAATTCTGCCAATAAAAAAAGTCTGAAAAATATCACATTTAGATTGATGTATAAATTAATCGATTTTATTATTTCTGTTTTAGGGTTAGAATTAGTTTTAAGTCTTTTGCGTTTATAAAATCCTTGTAAAATAATGTTCTCACTTATTTCAAAACATCACAAAATCAAATTTAATATTGCAAAGAAGAAACAAAGGTGTCAAAATATTCATAAATCAATGATTATTTTTTTGCCTTATATAAAATTATTATCTCTCTTCCGATTAGTATAAGCAATCATCAATTTACTATGAATTATGAAACGTACAGTAAAAAAAAATGGAAAACAATAAAAAAGTAGTAATTTTTCAGATGTAAATTATCTTAAAAAATTAATATAATTAAAAAATTTTGAAAATCAAATCCAAACTATTCTGCAAAAATAAAGCGTAATGTAAAAATTCTGAAGTAAGTGAGTGAATATTAACGTCGCACTAGGGCTTTTGGCGACGGACCTCATACTTCCAAACCATGGTCAAGTGATGAGGATGACATCAGTGTTGACAATCTCCTCTCTAAGCATGCACACTAGGCCTGCGGGAGGACATTGAGAATCTATAGATTTAACACACTGGGTGTCCGAAAAAGATTGCACCTTTTTTAAAAAAATTCTCTCTTTTCTCTGAGGTACTATTGGAATGTTTTATTATACCAGAAGTTAGGTAATATATCAAAGTTTTTTTTTTTTTTTTTGTACCAAAGTTGTTCTTTTTAAAGATTTAATATGAGCGCACTTTGTGGTACGGCTGATATCTAGGCGATATTCCATTTCCATCCATACTCGCACCAACATGTCTTTTGTAACGGCAGAAAAAGAATGTACCCTTTTCATTTCTTTTTTTTTCTAGGTATCCAGCGTGTAGAGAGTGGTGAAAATTGGCCTGAAAGCTATTAGATACTCCAAGGAAGAATTGACGAACTCTATCAAGTGTTTCCTCCGAACGTGGTCGCCTGGTCCATTAGTTGTGTATGCCAACGTTTAATTGAGCATTTGTCCGGGGGATTGACTCCAAATTGTCACCGAAAGTTGCGTTGAACTGTAATAACAGACACTGTTTTTGCGTATTCCACAGCACAAAATGCCTTCTGTGGTTTGGTGACATGTTGACAATTTTTTTGCTCCCAAGAAAGGCGGATATTTGAAAACTTGGAGTATCTAGTACAGGGGTGGAAAGACTTTTCCAGGGTATGTGTGTGTGTTTGTGTGTGTGGGCTACTTCTAATTTTTTCAAGGAGTTGAGGTCCACCCTATGTCAGTGGCCCACACAAGGGAGGGGGAGGGGTCCACGGGTCCGGACCCTCCCTCATAATCCTTCATTTTTTCCCTATTCGTTATAGTCCCATGTATATAGTACGTAAAATGTAATTAATATTTGGTATTAGTTTTTTTTATTTATTATTGTTAACTATTTATTCAGTAATTTATTTGTCGCTGTTTTTGTTCCCGACAATCGAAAAAATCAAAAACATATGCTTGGCTGCGTATTAGGGTATGATACGAGAATGGTAGACCTTCAACTGTCTACCCCCCCCCCACTCCCTTTAATTTTTTTGTGCGCGCCATTGCCCAATGCCGTAGGTATGGCGAGGTAAGGAAAAGGTTATTATTATAATTTAATAATAAGTACGGAATATGTTCTTACCTTCAGAACTAAAATTAAAGAAATAACATTTTTAAAACCACGTTTAACGCAAAAAGGAAGATACAAACTTAATAATAGTAGTCCTAAATATAATTATATCAAATGATGCATTTATTATGAAAATTCAAAATACATTAAAAAATAAGACACTTTTATCTAAAGTTAGTTTTCGTTGTTATAGTCAGTAGAAGACTTATACAGTCTGCGTACTCTCTGTCACCCAATCTTAAATTTTCCGTTTATAATTACTTATTGATAAAATTTTCAGGCGGTCACTCCAAAATGTCGGTGGTCCACCGGTCGATCGCGGTCTACGTAATGCTTACCCCGGATCTAGTAGCTTTCAGGCCAATTTTCACCACTCAACATACTGGGTACCAAGAAAAAAATAAAGAAAAAGGGTACATCCTTTTTCTGCCGTTACAAGAAACATGTTGGTGCGAATATGGACGGAAATAGAGTATCGCCTAGCTATCTCCCGTGTCAAGAAGGGCGCTTATATTGAATCTTTGTAAGGTTCATCTTTGGTACAAAAATTTTTTTTGTATATTACCTATAATTTCTGGTACAATAAAACATTCCAATAATACCTCAGAGAAACTAGAGAGAAATTTTAAAAGATGCAATCTTTAAAGGCACCCCTTTATACAGTGGACTCGAATTCGTGACTCGACAACCTGGCCAATCACGACTACTTGGCTATCTCTCTACCACAATCATTAATGCGAAACGGTCTTAGTATGAAATGATATATGAACTGCTATTTATAGATCGAAAAGATTCCTTGGTTTCAGAGTATAACAATTATCGAAGAAATTTAATTTCTTTAAAATAATTATTACAATAATATATATATGTGATTTATGTAACTATATTTAAGAAAGAAAATCATAAATATTCGATTTTTTTCTCAACTTGTAAGTCCTTTTGTTACCTACACATTCAAAAGCTAAGCACGGGCTACTACCGTCGTACCTTCTAGCTTTGAACTACCACTCAGTTCGGTTGATGAGGACGAAACCTGAGAGGCACCAGGACTTGAGCCCCTGACTCAACAGAAACAAAGCCAGTCGAAGGTTCGATACTATGACCACTCGACTACTGCTTCCACGTACTTCTCTTTGGAGTATTCGTGAATGGATAAAAATCGCTTATATCTTAAACGAACTAAAGAGTTTAAGTTTTTCTGATATTATATCCATTAAATAAAGGTTTTGTTGGGTTAATACTCACCTGTGATGGGTTCTATTCACGTCCTTTCACAAATCCTCTTGGGGAAATTCTTCTTTAACTGTTCCTTGATTTAAAACCGCCTTCCGTAGAGAGAACTTGATTTTATGCTATGAGGGCTATTTAAACCTTATTAATGTGAGTGTTAGAGTTAATCATTGCGTTGTTATTAAATTGAGATTAGCGAAGTGCCTTTCAGAAATCTTGGTGAAAGAAAGAAGTTTCAAACTGGATTATAGGGAGAAGACCTGACGAGTACTCTTCTATCGGATCACACTCAGATGAGTGTTTAATTATTTGTCTTACGAACTTAAGGTAGATATCTAAATTGATTACTCCCTCGGTTTATATAATCTTGATTGATCGTAAATTTAATTGAACCGAAATAAAATGGATTATTTTTATAACAATGCCTGTTGATTTGGTGTCCCAAACTACACCCGCGACCTTAGGGCCACGACAATGTAAAATAGGTTATTGTTAAGTGCTAATTCAATTTCATGAAAAAAACAATATGCTAGTATTTTATTTCTTTTTGGATTGAAGATAACAGTTATAAATTCATTTGTTATTATCAACAAACCTACACGAGAAGTCAGCTGCAATAGGGTTGTGGTGGCAATCACGGACTTTTGGTTGGTGTTGTGCGGCTGAGGTAGGATAGTGGTCAAGGTCATGGACCTGTGACAGGCATGTCATGAGTTCGAGCCTAGTACCGCTGAAGACCCGCCGTGCAGAGGGGACCAATGCACGTTAAATATGCGTCCTGTTGGTGGGGTGTGGAAGTTAGAAAAGAGGATTGTGTGTGCCAGCTCAGGAATCGACCTCGTTATTTGACCAAGGTTCAAAATTACGAGATCCGTCTCCAATAGTCCTCGTGCATCTATTTTGTGAGACTTAAGGCGACCGCCTACCTTGAAAATGTAGTTTTTCGTCTACATAAGGCATTTTTTTTATTTCAAAATCTTTTAGTTTGAACATTTTTCTTTCCAAAACAGTTTTTCTTTTTCCTTTACACGAAATAGAAATAAAGTTATAGTGATTTTAAGAAACATCACTCTCTGCAAAAGGGGAGTAAGATAAAACTTTAAATGAGTTTTTCTCAAAATTATGTTTTCTAAAGGAACTCTTTATACCAGACACATGATATCTTAAGAACCAAACCAGATAACCTTTTGAAATTTTGTGGGAATATTTATTATACTATTTTTCATAAAGTGGACCATAAGTTTTGTTGTAGGTTAAATATTTTTCTCATTTAGGGTAGTCCAAATTTTCCTATTATTATGTATAATTGTCTGTAATTCTTTTGTATTTTAATATTTCTCTGAGATTTTGGTTCATTTTGAAGAGCACCATAATATGTATGTTGTGTATAAAGAAAATTATATGATAATTGTATTAGAAACTTTTATACAGTGTTACCCGTTTTAGTAAAAAATTGGTAAAATTTCCTTGAAAACCACCAATTTTTCTTAAAGTACAATATTTATTTAAAAATTTATATGTATTTATATATATATTATTTTTCTTCCTAAAAACACTCAATTTGTTTCAAAAATTTGTTTTTATAAAAAAATTGGGTCCGAAGGTAGGCAGTCACCTTAAATATAACTCTGGTTGGTGTTGTTAAGGTTTTATCTGCCGTGTAGAGGGATTCAACGTCCTTTAGTTGACGTGACGTGGAATTTTCGAGAGCGAGATGACTTCTCAGGTATAGAATTACTATTAATGATTCATAGAAATTTCAGTCGACTGTTCTCATTGTAATGATCAATACATTAAGGAATTAGAGATATTTTAAAATCACAAAACACACAATGGATAAGGGGGCAGAATTTTAGGGTGAGTAAGCATTTTAATAAGCGCTGGAGATTATTTACAAAAATATATGCTATGTCAAAAGATAAACTCAAATTAAATCATTCTTCCCTTTGACGAGTTTAATAATTATGTGGTTGTATTGATGAATTGAACTTCTATTGACTAACAACTATCACATCGAACAATATTATTTTCAATTATTATATAAGGGGTACCTTTGTTCAGCATAATGCCTCCCCTGACGACAACTCCAGGACCTCTCCCCAAATCAATTGGCGTTGAGAATCGATTGTAGCACTGAAACGACTCTCATCCGTAAAGATAACATGACTCCATTGATGAGATGCCCAGTTTTTGTGCTCCTTAAATTACTCTAAACGGTGCTGCGGATGGTCAATTTTCAAAGAGATGCAGCTTTCAGGACGGCGGGCAAATAGGCCACCTTTGTGAAGGAGTCTGGCCACAGTTATCCGGGACACTTGTCGCCTTGTTGTTGTACACAGTTGCTGAGTAATGGCGATTGCTGACTGGTATCGGGCTCTTTCTTCCTGTGGGATGATATATCGGTCATCCACTGCAGTTCTTTTCATAGTGCTGCCACCACCAACCTTTCTAACAGATGTATCTATGGCTTGGAAGGCTTTTCGAACGCGCAAAATGACATTTTCGTCTATTCCGAATTCTTCAGCAACACTGGTCAAACTACACCCCTCCTCCAGTTTTCTGATCATTCTTCCACGTGTGAAGTCATCCAGGTGATTCCTTGTAGCCATACTTCACGAAAGAACTCCCTTGCACTTGCAGCGAATGTCTTTCATTGCGACTCTATTCTTCCTTTTAATGTAGTCTGGAGCTGCACGCGTCGACTCACGTCTTCACCGTTCCCTCACGTCGCCTATGACGTTTAGTTCCTGACATTTGCATGCTTATCACCTTTCTGCTGAAAATTGCGTGTTCATTGTACTGATCACAATAAACTTCCCCCCCCCCTACAATTTCATGGCTATCTGCTTAAAATTTGCATTGTTACTTAAGTTTTGCACATCAGTGCATATACATACAGGGAATCAAAGTTAAGCATTTTTACAGCACATATTAGTAAATACTTCAAGTCTCATTTGGATTCATTCTTTTTTTTTGAAATATTCAGAATCATTTCACACATACACATTCATGTATAAGTTTTTAATGCAATATAAGACAAATCAGCAAATAAAAAAGTTGTTCACATAAATAATTTCCTATCTTGTTTCAAGTAATACATGAATCAACAGGTTAAGATGATTTTTTTTTATTCATGATTCGGTTTATGCTTTTTATTAACACGGCAACCGTAATGCATCCTGTGCTTCGACTTCCCTACTGAGTAATAGAACGGAATTTCCCGCAAAAATGAATGCACAGACAATGCGGGATTAATATTGACTCCTGAGAGGAGTCATGCTAGACTTACTACGATCAATACTGTGAGACCAAAACCCAAAATAAAGAAAATCTCTAAAAGTAAAGGTAGAAAATAAAACAAAAATCACATCAAGGATCACTGCGTGTTTCTTTAGTTTATGATGCATGTATAAAAATTTTTCGAATTCTTCAATAAGAAATGTACAGACGAACAAAAAAAAAAAAGAAAAGAGTACAAAATCCTCAGAAAATCTATAAGTTTAGTCTTATTCTCTTCAATATAAAAGAAAAGAGATTGAAAAAATAACGGTACAAACTGTAAAAAGTGTTATTTCGATTTATTTTTCTTATTTTATTATCCGTCTTTATCAAAAATAGGAAGCTAGGCTTTTTAGAATTTTTCTCTGCTGATGGAGGTATTCTTTTAGATTATATAGACATATCAGACTTGATTTTCGGAATTATTTTTTAAACCTTTTTATTTAATTTCCGAATAATTATTTATTTTTAAGGTTAAATGTTATTTATTTAATAATTTTGTGATATTAATATCAGGTAGCCAAGAAAATCTGTCATTTTTGGATTGAGGATTGAAAAAAGAAACTCTGATGTGTCCTTAATATTAAATAATTTTATTCATCATTAATTAAAATAATTTTATTTATCAAAATACCCACTCTCATATTGTGTAACTCTTTCCCAAAGGGTAGCTAATTTATAAATTCCATTTATACAAAACAGCATATTTTTATTTAAAAAAAAATATTGCCACACCTCTCCTTCGAGAATTATTTTTTATTATTAAATTATATCACCACACATAAGATTGACCAAGAGTAAAAATAGAGATAATCCCATAGAGAGATATATATGGAGGATAAGGTGAGAAAAAAGGTTATATATATATATATATATATATATATATATTAGGATGAGAGAGTATTTGTTATATTTTTGTTGTTGTTATACTAATACACCAGTCTGATGGTGTCAGATTGAGGTCCACGAAATTCATCGTGGCAAAGGACTAGATGTACGCCTGTCGTTAGCCGTAGTTTTGAGCACCATGCAGGTGACAGTACGATTTAGCTCGACATTACAGTTTGAATATTATTTGAATAAAGTTCCATTTTTTTAATTTTAATTAATTTCTAGTTACTATTAAGTACTTTTTTATTCTTTGTTCTTAGTACATTATATTAAAAAATTTTTCAATTTCACACACACATACAAGAAAAAGAGTCTCACGCTGATGTTTACAATATGAATTTTGCAATAAATTAAAGAATGTCTGGAATCAATATACTCATGAAATCTGTATTTTTATTGCAGAGCGAGAATGTTCTTTTTAGTGAATACTTTGTGCTAATGCATTTCTAAGGATTCCTTGATTTTCATATATGGCAATAATAGTAATAGATTATGCTCAAAGATACTGATATATCAGATGCAGATAAATAATTTGATGTTAAGGTATAACAGTATCCTAAAAATAACAAAAATATCGGCTTTTTTTGCATTTTCCTATGGCTAATGTATTTGGAAAGCTTGTCCCAGAATTTCAGATCTGAAAGCCAATTAGTTTTTATTATATTTGAAGTTCTCTGAATCTAGATTTTAGTTTCGGTTTAATTTTAAAGCCTTTTTGCATTTCTAAATTGAATTAATTAAAAATAATTTTCAACACAATCCATTTTTTCAGTGTGAAATGGATATTACTGCAATTTTCATTACTAAAATCATTTCTGTTTGCTTATGTTTTGAATCTTTTGAGTTCTCTCATAGTTACTTAATTAAGATTAATTTCAAGACCAATATTTATTTTTACACATAGTTTATATGACTTAAAAGGTTTTTACTTTGTTTTCATTAATTTTTTCCTGTTGATCAAATACCGAGGCTAAAACATCCTCAGGTTACTATGAGAAACAATATTTGGAAGTGATGGAATACTAATGAAAATGATGTATCTGAAAACTAGCATTCAGCTGACACTGCAATTAGAATTTCAAATAGAAATATTGCAGAGGAATATTTCCATGATGTACTAAACAACATTATAGTACTATACAAATATAGTACTATAAGTATATTAAAGTTGGGCAACAAAACTCAAACTTGCTAAAATGCCCCGACTTAAAACTGAAAAAAATTAAATTTTATGAGCAAATCTGGCGATTTTTATTTAAGTTAGTATCATTATTATTTTGTACATAAAGGCTTTGTGTTTCAAAACTTTTGTGAAAATATTAAGTTAAGATTAACCTGATAAAACTGTCGCCGTAACAAAGGCTATTAAAATTGTGCAAAAATATACTTTAAAATAAAGTATATTTTCAGTCATATTTAATTAAAGTAGTATTTTAATCTAGAACATAAGTTGGAAAGTAATATATTAAAAAATTAGAGCCTTTTACAGGCATTATTATATAGATTTACCTTTACAACTTTACAAACTTTAATTGTTTTTTTCTCAGACTTTTAATTTTGAAGATGTAAGTGGTTTCTAAATCCTAAGGCTATTTTGCTGTTCAAGATAGAGTCTTGGATTTTTTTTGTATATACTTCCAAATATATGTTCTATAAAAGTTAATATGAATTTAGGTCCGAGATGTCTAGTTATTTATTTATAAAAAATGCTTAAGTTTATATTTAAAAAATTTTCGTGTTTTTTTCCGGTTTACTATAAAAATAATTATTAAAAATCAACAAGGGAAAAGATTTTAAAATCCATACTAACTTTTGTTGTCAATAATCTAAGAAACATAAATCACTTAAAATGACAAAGAAAATTTGAAAATTGAACATTTTATAAGAATTTTAAGAAACTTCAAAAAAATTCTTAATTTTTTAAAATCGCAAAATAATGGCTGGTCAGACTGACTTTTTACTTTCAAAATCAAAATAATATAATCTAGAAGTAAAATATAAATTATTTTTACAATTACTATATCTTCAAAAAAAAGTTTTAAAAAAGGGTACTGAGTAGTCTTAATAAGAAATTTCAATGAAATTAAATTATGTTCATGAATTTTTCAGGTAACATAATTGATAAGATAATATTTATAATTTTTCTGGTTCGCGAGTCATCCTTTTTGCCCTTCATTAACATTTTTAGAAATCATTTATTCGAAAGGAATATATTTTTTGAAGATTCGTTACGTTAGGTTAAGCATTCATTTGAACATTCGTAATTGTTGTTACTAATGCCACCTGATCCGCAAAGGCCAGATAGAAGCCCACGAAATTATCATGGTAAAGGGCTAAGTGACGCCTGCCATTAACCATAGCTTTGAGCACCGTACAGGTGACAGTAAGACTTAGCTCGGTTCCACCCCAATTTAGAGGGAGAACACTCTAGGGGGTGGTCAGAGGTCTCCCACCTCTCTTCCCCTTCTACCAACCTCACGAGAGGACTTGCGGCTGGACGGTTATTTAGAGTACCCCCATGCCACAAAGGCACTATACATTTACAACCATCCATGTCTTCTCCGGGATTCGAACCCAGAACATTCGTAATTACACACCTAAATGCAAATTAGGAGAATAGTTTAAGCTAATTTTTCTTTTAAGTATTATTTCAATAAAGTTGTTAAAACATTCCTGTATTTTTTTTCTTTTTTTGGTTGAAAATGAATAAATCTATAAATTCCTGTCTCTACCTTTCCCAAAGAAAATTCTATCTTATTTTATTTTATTTACTAGATTTTTAAATTCGACTTGTCAAGAAAATGTCTTAAAATTTTGAAGAAAAGTTTTTGTAATTTTAAGAAAATATTTTAATTAAATTTAGCAAACAATACTTTTTTACTAACAAACATAAGATTTTTGAAAATGTTGTATTAATCTTAATTTTTCGAAAATGCAGATTTCTCAGAATTATATTACATAAAAGGTCAATTAAAATAATTCCCAGCTCATGCTATATATATCAAACCTGAAAAATGAGTACAAGATCGATATATTGATCTTTTGGTTTGAAAACATCATAACTGCAGTGTTTCTAAATATGCGTGCAAAGACGGACGCAGAGAAAACTTTTTCGAAGGGGGCAGTTTGTAAGAAATTTTCCCACTCACATATATACATTGATGTTCAGAATTGAGGTAATTTGCATATGTAATCCAGTTTCTCAAAAGCTGTGAGTGAGTAAGTGAGTGAGTTTGAGGTTTTTTGGCACAAGAGCCAATTCTAGCTATGCTGCGCCAAACATTTCTACGAATCTGTGATCTAGACGTGAAAAGAAGAAAAAAGAAAACTGATTGACAAGAAAGAGGGTCGAAAATAGAGAAGGATCACTAGGGTAACCCCGAGTACGCGAAACCCGAGTTTACCAAAAACAGTAAACCCCTTGGGAAAAGGAAAAGATCACTAGGGCACCTCGGGAGCGTGAAACCCGTACTCACCTAAAGAAGGTGAGCCCCCTGAGGGCCTCAAAAGCTGTAGTGAAAAATAAAAAAAATAATATTTTCACACAAAGGTGCAGTTTTTTTATGTTGATTGTATACGTGTACGTGCATGTGGACTTGCATTTTGAAGAAAATATTTTTTAAATACACATATCACTTTCTGCACTTCATTCGTTCGCTCACCTCGGTGACTTTTGTGGCATTTATTTCCAGCATTCGGAGAACTTTAAAAGCAAACAGTTAAGATAAGTAACCATCAATATTTGGATAGCGGAATGAGGTAGCAAATCATCAAAAGACTTGAGGGAGGGCAATCGCAAATGCAGATTGTTTAATACTTAAATATAAGTTCAGTGTTTTGTGTGCAACTTTGGAGAATCTTTAATGACATACTGGTTCGGTCGGAGGAAAACCTGGGCTCGTTAAGGAAGAGCACAAAAGCCAATGAAGATCTATATTTGTTCATTAAAAACTAGTACGAAACAGATTCTAGGCTTTCTCGTGTACTTTATAAGGTTTTAAGACCTCAAAATTCGAGTGTTGCTATTTCCAAGAATTAATTTTCAAGATCTTGACATCTCGGTAGTCAAGTGATAGATGTCATGAACTCGGAGTTGGCGTTGCTTTTATCGAGTCGTGAATTCGAGTCCTGATACCACTGAAAATTTGCCGCGTAAAGGAACTAATACATGTTTAATCTGACGAGGGTCAAAATCTTCACTTTGGAGTAGTGCAGAAGTTTGGAGAGTGAGGTGCCAGTTTAGGTGTTGCTTTCTTCGCTTGACCAGGGTTCAAAATTATGAGGTCTATCGCCAGTGCCTTCGTGTTGCTTAGGAGCAGAGACGTCTTAAGGCATGGGCCAACTGGGCCTGACCCAGGACCTCGGACTCGGTGGGAACCTCGTTTAGTTACCGATTCAGCCTCAATATGATCATGATTTGAATAATTTTAATGGCCGAATGTTATTCCCTGACATATTCTCCGAAGTACTGGGAATTTAAAACTACAAGTCAACTGGAAACAGTGGCAAGACTGCATTATTAGAGGATGACCATTGTCCATGTCTAGAGATAGGCCTACCGCCATAAACCATCATTAACATCAGTTAGTCGAGACGATTTGTATCTAGGTTTGTAAGATTATGAGTCATGTACATTTATTAGTTTCAAATAGTCGTCTTGTGACGGCGCTTTCATATAATTGTCCTCTTGGGTTCTTTGGGGCCAGAATGGCAATTCTTTCCAACAAATTCAAGAAGAACGTGGTTATGTAAATTAGGAATCATATATATGTATTGGAAGTTAGCATTAGCGAGAGGTCTATGTCTATGTGCAGAAGTGATTGTTAAGTGGGAAGTGAAGTCGCTAAGTAGAGAGGTAGCTGTAAAGTGAAATGAGATAAAGTTTAGAAGAATCTTAAGTCCTGGAATTAGCCTAGCCGTGCCGGTACAGACGAACCAAAAGTGGGTCCGAGACCAAAAGGAACATAGTCGGATTAAAGCCACAACAGAAGTGATAAGGATCGCAGCTGTTTACCTAGGATATAGCGGTAAGCGAATTTATATAGTGCGTATATTAGTGAGCTAGGAATTAATCTATAAAGTTAAATTTTTTCAGTGGTCATTTGCGTGATTATTTGGTAATACGTGTTGCGTCTTCTCATTCTGGATCAGCCTCCTTAGATTATAATTGTTGTGTATTGTGTTTAAAATAAGATCTTAATAAATAGATTTTAGTATGAATGATTTGAGTGGTTCTTCGTTCACCCTTACAGATACAGGTCGCGTGGATAGTATAGAACGGGAATCCCAACGAGTGGGGGCTTCACAGTCTGTGTACGAGTTTTTTACAATATATGTTAGAAGAATCAACTTTTAAGGATCACAGGTAAGGCCTACTTTTGCATAGGGGCCCAGGATCACAAAAAGTCGTAAGATGTCTCCGGGCCCAGGGCCGCAAGAATATCAAAACGTTCCTGCTTAGGAGTGGGACATTGATAAATAACCATTCAACCAAGAAAACAGGAAGAGCTGATGGGATAGTACCTCGCTCATTTCTGTGCATAGAAAATGCCGCTTAGCATGACACAAAGAAAAACGATAATGGATAGGGATTGGCGATTGACCGTTCTGTTCCTTTATGAATTCATATTCAGCTTCACAATTGATTCTTGACGATTGGTGGAGGTGTGGAATCGATTTCCAGAAGGAAACTCATAAACTCTCTCATTTCCTCCTTTCGGAAAGCTGCGAATGATGGTTATATTAACGTCACACCAAAAGCAAAGAGTGGACTATTGGCGATGAACCTCCTAATTTTGAGCCTCGTTTAAGTGACGAAGACGACATCTGAGCTGGAAGCTACTTCTCCTAACTACCACATCACGCCAACGGGAGGACAGATTTAACGTACAGCGAACCCCTTTACACGGCTGGTCTTCTGTGGCACCAGGACCCACGACACTCCGGTCACAAGTTCGTGACCATAACCACCAGGTTACCACGGCCCTTGGAAAGCCTGCATTACTGTTAGACTGGACCATACTCCCTGTTGAAGGCCACCGCAGCGAGCTGTCTCGATGACGCAATGCGTGGGTGGAGTCTACAAAGAAGAGCCTTTTGCCGATTGGACTATTTTATTCTTAGAACTTTTTTCATTATGTTAACTGAAAAATTAACGGAGAAATCCTTTGTTATAACTGATTGTTGCGCGGGACTTGTTATATATTTGTAGATGCTGCTCTCATGAAGGGATATCCGTATTAAAATTGCTATAGAATAATCCCTGGTGTGATTATTACTTGAACCTGCTTGTTGTAACCCTGCGAGTTCAACATATTTTGGCGTACTCTCGTATTTTTCTCGTTAAATATGGATATCAATATATTGAAAGCAAAACGAAAGTCTTTAAGAGCAGCGTTCAGTATGTGTGGTAATGGTATTAGCAACAGAATCGAAATCGAAACTTTAGGTAAAAATGAAGTCAGCGCTTTGTATAAGCAGTTGCAAGATAAATCCTCCCGTCTGGAAACGACTCAAGAAGAAAAATCTGATTTCTTATTAAAAAGTGATGGACTTAAAGAAATATATCAAGAAGATTTTTCAAAAGCCGAAGAAATTCTGCCAAATTTTTTCACTGTTAGAAGCTAGCCTAGAGAAAACGATTTTGGTTCCGGAAGAAAATATTTCCGTTGGAAAGTGAAAATTTAAGCTCCCAAAACTAGAGTTAAGAAAATTTATTGGAGAACCGAAAGACTTTCTTGCGTTTTGGTCACAATTCGAAAAAATTCACCTGGATACAACGGTTGCAGAAGACGACAAATTCCAATACTTGTTGCTGTGAGTAGTGCCGGATTCCAAAGTAGCTAGATTGGTGTCAAGTTTTCCACCAACGAAGGACAATTATTCAAAGCAATTGCGCAGTTGAAGAAACTTTTCGGAAGAGACGAACTTCTAGTGCAGATATACGTAAGAGACTTGCTCTCCATCGTAATGAAGAATGCAGCTGGTTGGATTAAAGAGGATTTGTCGGAACTGTACATTTTATTGGAAAGTAAACTCATAGCACTCGAGAGTCTTGGCCGCACAATAGAAAAGTTTGCTAATTCCTGGAGCCATTGGTTGAGAGAGAATCTTGCTTACCGGAAACCGTGCTACGTGTATGGGAAAGAAGTCGCTCCGTGGAAGATTCTTCACCGCAAGACAGTGCGCGCTCGCTGGATAAATTATTTTGTTTTCTTCGGAACAAAGTGCTAAGTGAGAAGATGATTAAGCTCGCTCGTATCGGGTTGGGAGCTTCACGCGAGCAAGGCTACCTTGATTCTCAGGCTGTGACAGAGACCCCCGCCCCAAAAAAAAAAACTAGGCACAGGACCTAAGGAGAGACGATTCTCCCCCCCGGTTTGACCATCACTTCACCAGTCTTCAATTAAAGCTTGTGATATAGTGCTCTACCTTACTATGTGTTTTTATTTTTGAAATGTAGTGAACATAACATCAGTAATACCATTGGATATAAGGAAGGATATTTATATTATTGTATAACTTTATTCTTGAGTCATTATTTTTAGTTTTAAGGATAATTGAGTATAATAAACTGATGCATTTTTATGCCAACATCTCTAATTATTTGTTAAATTAAGATATTTAATTCTATATGAGAAATTAGTGTTTAAATTTATATATTTTTTTAATCTATCAAATTCTTATCTTAAAAATATTAAAAGCTTTATTAATAACATAACCTAAAACTCCATACGTTTTATAGTAATGCCTCGTTATTGTTATGTACCCAACTGTTCATCAAATAAAATACATATCCTTACATTTTCCCGGCTATCCATTTTATTTGAATGAGATAACATATTGATTAACATATTTCAGTGAATTGCTAAATAGTCTTAATAAGGTTAATGTTTTTGAAATCTGCTGTATTAATTAAGTTCATCATGTTATGGCTATTCTCTCTCTCTCAATCTTAAGAAAAGTTTATTGAAATTTGTAATAAAGGAAAAATTTTGCAAGCTGAAAAATAATTGCGCGTTAAAAGCGTGCTATCTTTGCACTCTGATAAATATCGTACTATTTCACTGAAAATTTTTATTTCAACTTATTCAGGAGAGATATTTAATGTTAAAGTAGATAATAAGGATTGCAACGAAGTATTAAACATTTCAAATAAATTAAAGGATATCTTAATAGAAGAGTTTAAAATTTTAATGTACATAATAGCTTATGCGTTCATAATATAAAATTCGGATGCTCCGATTGCAAATGTATATTTCTTTCAAATAAAGAGATCAATTTCGATAGAAAATGCAAGATAAAACATTTGAGACTTCTGGATAGAAGAGATTTAAAAATGCCCATACATATTTCTGTGAAAGTCATTTCAACGTAATATTTTATTTTTAATTTGTAAATATCGAAAACATTCGAATCAAGATTTCTTAAAGTTAATTGCCAATTATCTTGTTTGCAAGCACAACAGAAGCATGTTTGGAATTACATGAGTTGTGGAATGTCTCGTATTCGTTTCATTCACCTTATGTAAAGTGTAACACACCTGCATTTTCATATTTTTTAAAAAATATTCATTACATTCGAGAATATATGCTTAAATAATTATTCAAAAAAGCGCAATGAAGAAATTTTAACGGTGAAGGATAATCGAAAAATAAAGAAATTTAAGGCCAGTTAGATCAATGTTGCTTTTATTTCATTGTTCATGCTTATATTTCATTGTTTTATTTATTTAAATATTCAATTATCGATTGGTATATTATTCAATGTGCATGTACTTCCTTACACTTCACTTTTTTATTCTATATAGACTTTATGCACATGTTTAATATAGTTCACATATAACTACTACTTAAAGAAAAATTCTAATTATTTACATTATTCGTTTAAATCATTTTCATGAAGATTTTAGCATTCGAAGTATGTTAAATGTAAAATACTATTTTTTTAATTTAAAAAATTTTGTTTGATTTTTAAATATTTTTACCTAAGCATGTTATTAGTAACGCATAAAAAATAATGTAAAAATTGGTTTGAATAATATCAAATCTAAATGATTCAAAACTTGAAATTAATCAATACGTTGCCTCATTAATAATATATTCTATGAAAAGTTGTTTCTTTTTTTTTTGTCAGATTTATAGGTAAAGTATTCTTTTCTAATGTAGTATATACTTTCTCTAACGTATAATCTAAAATCTACTTTTGCTATATAATTACTGTGGTATCTAAAACTGTTTGTGTCATTTCTATACTTATATATATTTTTACATGCATTGCATTCTTTATTTGTACATATTTTTGCATGAAGTTGTCGTTTGTATATATTTTTGCATGAAGTTTGCATTTGTATATATTTTTTGCATACATTTCACCTTTATTATGTTTCATTGATTGCAGCAAAATGTTGCTAAATTTACATGTTTTTTTTTATTAATATGCCTCTAATGCTTTACTTTTCATATTTTCTTTGAAAGTAAATGTTTCTTTTGTTATTTTATCTGATTGAGAAAATATTTTATATTGAGTCGGTTTTTACTTAGATGTTTCTTACATTGTTATGAACCTTTCACGAGTGATATTTCCCCCTTTTTCCTGGAAAATATTGGACATCCTCTTCTGACGTATTAATACATAACTTTCATCTGAAAATATTCTAAATGAGAATTATAAAAAAAATCAATATAAATGTAGAAAATATTAGTCTATGACCTGAAAAGAAATAAATGTCATAAGCTTTATATTCCTGACAGCCACTGCGAGTAGCAAAACATTCCCTTCTTTCCTTACGCCATCAAAACGTGTCGCAGCCTGGTCCTTTAAGGTGGCCTTGACGCGAGTTGCATCCTCGTTCGCATCCAGATGAATCGGATTGCTCCACAGCTGCAGCCGTTGTGAATTTTCAAGATAATTCAGGTAAGAGAAATTTTCGTTGCATTTTTTGTGATAAATCTCATAATTCTTCCGAATGTTTTTCGGCAAGAAAAATGCCTTTAGAAGATAAACGAAAACTTTTGGTACAAAAACATGCCTGCTTCCGTTGCCTTAAAATTGGCCATGTCTCTCGTTCATGCAAAAATAAAGTGAAATGCTTATATCGTGATAAAAATCACTATACAATTATGTGTACCGGCAGAGAATCTGCTAAATCAAATGATGAAAATACTGTTGTATCAAGTAGTGTACTTTCTAATCAGTCTGTCATTAATGAAACTGTTTATTTGCAAACTCTTGTTTTAAAATTAGAACACAATGGTGTACAGAACTCAAAGTTCGTACGATTTTGGATAGTGGTTCATAAAAGTCTTATAGTATATCGGAGAGGGTCATTAAAGTTTTGCAGCTGCGACCCAAATCAAAACAAACCATTGTACATGGTTTGTCTGGGGGGACAGAAACTAACCCTCACTCCCATTTACATTTTGATGTTTATTTGAAAATTTTTGAAGACTCTTATGTTCATTCGGTTGAGGTGCTATCTCAAAAGAAAATATGTGGGTTTGTACCCAAAATAGTTGATCTTCATACTTTACGAATTGGGTAAAATCCCAGAAGAACCCACACCCTTGGCGACAAACCAAAAAGAGCAACAAGCGAAACCGACAATGGCGGCGTGAGTGAATATAGGGGGATAAAGTGGATGCGTAATGAAAATATATGTAAACAATACAGAAATTAATCAAATATATTTAATATAAAAATTAAAAAAACAGCACTTATACTTTCCTACTGCTGATCTTTCCCGAGTGGAGGGTGCAGCATAACAGTAGATTTTAAAAATGCCTTGAAGGCCTCATCGCTAAGCGAATGACCGTGGGAGTGGCGTCATATATATTCTACGAGGTAATGGTCGAACATCTCCATTCAAATCCGTCCAAAACAGCATTCTTTCGTCCGTACAATCCCATTCGCTCATTACATTTAGGACATTCATAATTCGAAGCAATCAATCCTTCCTTCATTCATACACCATTCAATCAATTCTTTCTTACCTTTCGCATTGAACATTCTAAGGTATATTCACTCACACACGCGGCCATACTTCCAGCCCGGTGCCCAACAACAAAATGACGAAATTCGAAATGCCTGCCGACAAAATACGAAAATTCCATAAATAGTTAGGTTTACCATATCTAGTGTATCTAAGTAGGGTTACCAAGATGGCGCAATTATCGCCAACCAAAATAATTTGCGCCAAGGGTGAGGGCTCTCCTAGGACCACAAACCCAAGAATTGAAAGAAAAGAATATTACTTTGTCTGATTTACAGACTAAGGAACACGACATTGAGTTGCTCTTAGGAGTGGATCTTTGAAATTAAGCTCAGGTATAAATGTTGTACAAACTAAATTAGGTTACATGGTGATAGTAAAAACGAACACTATAATAGTTTGTGCAATAATGTGGTTTCATTTGCATTTCGCTAATTTCACTGTAACTGATCTGTGGAATTTAAATGACATAGGCATTATATACAAACACAACTGAAGATGCTAAGCATAAACATGCGCATTCTGATTTTCAAAATCAATTTAAAGAAAACTTATCTGTTCTTCCTGATGGACGCGCGGTATTAATTGCCACTTCCGTTTAAATTCGAAACTCATCTACCAAATAATAAGTCTGTTACCTTTAAGAGTCACCAAAGAATTGATGAGCAAAATCTATAAAATGACTATGAGGTAGTTTTTTTTAGGCAATGGAAAGATCTACAAATTATAGAAAAGGTTCCTAAGACCGAAGTTGATAATTTCGGCTATTATTTACCCCATAGACTTGCAATAAAATAGGCTAGCCAGACAATGAAAATAAGGCCAGTGTTTGATGCTTCAGCCAGAGATAAAAATTAATCATCCCTTAATGACTGCTTGAACAGAGGTCCTAACTTAATTTAGCTTATACCTGATATAATTGACAGGTTTAGGCTGTATCCAATTGGTCTATCGTCAGACATCGAAAAAGTGTTTCTTCAGCTCAGTATTATCCCTCAACACCGAGTCTATTTGAGGTTTTTCCTTGCTTCTGTTGAGAAACTAAAATTTACAGACACACTGCCGAGTTGTGTTTAGAATATATTCTTCTCCATTCCAACTGTCTGTATAGACCATCTCCTGGAAAATTCCCCAGCTCGTTTTGACGATGTGACCCAAAAATTAAAGAACTCTTTTTACGTTGACAGTTGTTTCACTGGAATTACTAATATCAAAGAGCAAGAAAATTTTATAGTTAAAGCAATAGAAGTAATGGCTAGGGGATGTTTTAATTTATGGGGTTGGGAAAGTAACGTTTTCCAGGTCGCTGTATCTCCCGCACTTCAGGTGTAACTTCTTTGCTTCGACTGTTATGGGATTTAGACAAAGATATATTAAAATGTAATCTCAACTATTCAGGGGAGGGTGAGATAAGTAAACGTAATGTGTTTTGGCTGTGGTACATAAAATTTTCGATCCTCTAGGTATTTTGAGTCCGACCACTTTGTTACCTAAGGTACTGTTATAGGAAGCTTGGAAACTGAAGTTAAAATGGGATGACCCCTTGCTCGAAAACATACAGAAAGTTTTTCGGA
This sequence comes from Trichonephila inaurata madagascariensis, assembly GCA_019973955.1. Classification (NCBI taxonomy): domain Eukaryota; kingdom Metazoa; phylum Arthropoda; class Arachnida; order Araneae; family Nephilidae; genus Trichonephila; species Trichonephila inaurata. Next base: position 590,093 of record BMAV01024329.1, on the reverse strand, counting down.
AGTAGTGGGAGGAAATACAATATCTTGAGAAAATTGATATCCCACGTTTCGTTGAGATAAAAGGGAATTCGGAGTTCGAGGATCGGAGGATCTCTTCGTCGATGCATGCAAGAGTTCCTATGGGGCCTGTGTTTGCATTCGAACTGTAACGCCCTTAGGAGTCAAAATGCGATTGATCAGAGCAAGGTCCAGGGTAGCGCCATTAAAAACTTTGATTATTCCCTGGCTGGAATTGGTGGCTTGTTGTATTGGTGCGAGGCTGGTTCACTCAGTGTACGCTGCTTTGGATGTACCTGATTTAAAAAATTGTTGCATGGAGGGATTCTATGGTAGCACTCTGGTGGCTGAAGAACCATAGTGATTGGTAAGCTTTCGGGGCCAATAGAGTAAATGAAATTAATAACCTAGTTCCTTCTGAATTTTGGCGCCATGTGCCGGGCGAATTAAACCCCGCAGATTTGCTTTCGAGATGCAGTCCCTATCGTTTATTTTCCGACTCTCTTTGGTGGGAGGGTCTTTCCTGGCTGCTTGAACCTCCTAGTAACTGGCCCATAGACGGCCTGGCTTGCGAAACCTCAGAGGTAGAGTGAGAAAAAAAAGGAAAGTTAGGTTATGTAATCTGGTTGCAGTTGAAGCGGAAATACCTTGGTATGCCATTAATTTTTCCAATTTTCAGTCAATCATTCGTTTTGTCTCGTGGATGTTGCGGTTTGTGGAAAACGTGAGTTTCGAGAGATTGGAGATTTGACCGTTCACGAGATAGAACACGCTAAGAAAACTCTTATCAAAATTGTCCAAGCTAATTTTTTCCCTCTGAGAACTCGTTTCCTAATATGAATGTCATTACGAACGAAGAGGGTATTAAAATAGTCAAAAATCGAATTACTGAGCGATCAGACCATCCGGAATTTATTTAACCTATTATTTTACCAGGCGAGTGTCTTTCTACCCAATGGCTCATTGAATACTATCACCAATAAAATTGTCATGCTGGAACACAAATTCTACTCGGAATACTAAGGGAGAGATTTTGGATAGTGAGGAGCAGAAGGGTGGTCAGGAAAATTGTAAGAAATTGTATAAGATGCCAACGACATAAATGTAAATCTCCAAGTAGTGAGCCAGTGTCCCTGCCTGGTGATCGTGTCAATGACGCAGCAATGTTTGAGGTAGTGGGTGTAGATTTAGCAGGGCCCTTATATGTGAAAGGAGGTCAAAAGTTTAGGATTGTCTTGTTTACGTGCGCAACATATAGGACTGTTAATTTAGAATTGATATTCTCATTGTCCACTGATGCCTTTTGTTGTCGTTGAGACGTTTTATGCCAGAAGGGGGAGACCACGAGTAATTTATTCCAACAACTGAACAAATTTTCGAGGAACTCAAAGAGCATTGAGTGACATTGACTGGGAAAAATCTTGAAACTAGCTACCATACAATGTATAATTTGGAAATTTAATTCGCCCACAGCCACTTGATGGGGCGGTTTGTGGGAGAGGTTAGCTCGTGTGTTAAAGGAACTGTTGAGAAGGACTCTCGGTGACGCCGTTCTCACGACCGAGGAGTTGCAGACAGTATTGTGCGACTGTGAATCTGTAATTAATTCTAAGACACTCACTTACCTATCCGAAAACTCTGATGATTTAGTTTCTCTGTTCCCAGCCATGTTTCTCGTGGAAAATCGCAACCTGGACGTTCCCGATATTGATTACAGGGATACTGTAAACTTGCGTAAAAGGGTTAGATACCACCAAAAATTGTTAAATTATTTAAGGCACAGATTTAGAAAGGAGTACTTAGGTGTCTCCTAATTCAGAATAAAAATAAAAAGGGTCCACACATTGTCAGAGAACTATGGCTGGGAGAAATTATCCTCATTGGTGACGACATCAAAAAACGAATGCATTGGCCTTTGGCTAAGGTCATTCGGCTGATTTCTGGAAAGGACGGCAAGATCAGAACCGTGGAACTAGACACTCGAACTGGAACAATGTTACGACCCATCCAACGAATCCATCCTTTGAAAGTGCAGACGACAGAAACCCCCGAAGATCCTTTAAACGATTGTACATTTACTAATCCCATTTCTTCTATTTCTAGTGATATGCTTTCAGATCCTAACGGTCCGAGTAACGTCTTGCCTATAGTATCCAGGTGTGGACGAATCATCAAGGTACCAGAGAAACTGGACCCCTTAAACCAGGTGGGAAGGATGCTGAAGGCCACTGAAGAGAGCTGTCTCGATGACGCAATGCGTGGGTGGAGTCTACAAAGAAGAGCCTTTTGCCGATTGGACTATTTTATTCTTAGAGCTTTTTTAGAACTTTATTGTGTTAACTGTAAAATTAACAGAGAAATCCTTTGTTGTAACTGAGTATTGCGTGGAACTTGTTATGTGTGCTGACGAAACTGTAATTGTTCACTACCTGCCGGGCACCGGCTTTTGTAACTTGTGAGTTCAACTTCCCTTTTTTTCCAAGTTTCCATTCCATCCTGTAACTTACTTTTATATTTTCTTGCGTTAATGAGCTATACTTGCGATCAAATTGCTGTATGGGTTTTCTTCATATTATGTCATCCAAAATGTATGGACATACCTAATTTAATTAAAATTTGTTCAGTGCCTTTGGAGATAATCAAATTGGAAATTCTCCTCCTTTTTTATCTTTTCACCTCATGCAAAGAATTTATTTAAACATCTATTTTTCTGGAGGAGTAAAAAATATTTATCCCTCCTATAATTCACCTATTATTTGCAAGAACCATGCTATTTTTTTAACGTAAGATTATTTTGATCCAATTGCTTTTGTGATGTCATTTCTAATTCATTTAAATATACTTCGAACAAATTTCTTATAATTTATTTTAATTACCATGATTTTTATGAAAAAATCGTGGTAATGGTATTTAATTATTATTTAATGAATCCGTTACAAACATTGATTTTAAAACTTTTTGTGCGTTTTTGAATTTAACAATTTTGATATTCCAGGTTAAGCAATATTTTAGAGAAAACAAATTTACTAATTAGTGTGTAAAAAATTGATAAGAATAAAGATTTAAAAAATAATAAATCTGGTTAAAAAAGTTTCTTTTTTTTCCCTGTATTTTTGGGAAACATAAAATTTTTACAAAAAAATGAATTTTTAAAAAAAAAAATGCGAGAGGGGATGTACTTATAATTAAAAATTACACGGCTAACAACATTATTTTTTATCTAATTAAAAAAATTTTTTTAGCTATTAATTATTTTTTAAAATTATTTTTCATTAAATAATAATTAAATACCATTACCATGATTTTTTCATAAAAATCATGGTGATTAAAATAAATTATAAGAAAAATTTGTTAATCTCTTCCCTCTCCGAAAGTCTTATTTAACTTTTTTTGTTTTACTATTAAAAGAAAATATATAACTGACATTAAAAAATGATTTTTTTAAAAAATATCTGCTGTTGGTCAACAATTGTGCATTGATATTACTCACACAAAAGCAACCGTTGAAAATTCATAAGATTTACAAGGAAAAAAAAATTAAGAATTTCATTAGAGAGAAAAATCATTTTTTTTTCCCGTGGAGCGAATCGTCTGTTATACTTACCTCAAGACGATCGCTTGCGATATTCTGAACCACGTGTCCCGAAACCGGAAATACCGTTAAATTATACTTCCGGTATTTCTCCGTGAAGTCAGCTGGGTTCTAAATCAGCTGTTTTTTCTCTCAGAATATTCAAAACGAAAATAACATATTAGAAAAAGAATAATTAACCTAAGCTTTGTCTATTCTGAGTGTTTGATTATTATCCGAAATTCGCAGAAAGAAAAATAATTCTACAGAAAACTTAGATACTGTCAATGACGTAGCGGTGACGTCATTGAATAATGCCTTGCCTGCACTGAAGATGGCGACTGCTGTGGGAGGAGTGAATGGTGGATCGGAATCTGTTTTTAAGGATTCTACTAAACAGTCACATAACTTAGAATTAAATATTAGAAATACGAAAAGATCACACCATGGTGGAGGTAGCGTATACATTTTCTAGACCTCCGATAAGCCACTTTTACTCAGGCAAATTAATCAATGGGTGTGACGTGGGCTGGACGTGCTGTCCGCACATTTCTGCCTATTCCGTACGGGGTACTGCGACTGCGGTTTGCCCGGATACGTACGTGTTCGTGTGGGTCTACTGAGGCCGAAGCCTGAAGGCTTGAAACCGGCTGCTAATGTAACTAAAATCTTAGCCTGTAGAAGGAATTTGAGCACTACTGTAATAATCTTAAAATGTGGTTACGTTTCCGATTATTCACTGTTATTAAGATTAACGATATTTGCTCAAACAGGGCTCTTCTAACATGAAATATTTACTCCATAAATGTGCATTAGCTTAATTTCTAGAAGGAAACCGGGCGACACTGCCACATCGCCAGAAATTTTTTTTGCAATCTATTATTGAGTTTCTAATTTATTGATGATGGTAAGCTGTGTATTTAATAATCAGTATTTTTTGTTCAAACAGTTTATAGCATTTGTTTTCAAGCATGTTAATAAGGATTAAGGGTTACATTGTTGATTTCTGATTGGTGTAGACTTGCGACTTGGCCATGACTTCCGAAGTGCATTATCATGATCAAGGGCAAGGTGAGTTTTGGTTAATACACGAATATTATTTCAATTTTTATGTATAATTTAAATATTTTTTTTTACAATCATTGATATCATGTATCTACTGCTAAGAAAGTCTTGCATGCAGAAAATTGCCAAATCATTGTTCGTGCAATTTTAGCAATTTGTATGCTCTTAGATTTAATATTAAATAAATTTTTAACCGCATAAACCTATTTTACTACACTTTGTTTGGTAAATAATTTTTTTTAGAATATTTTGTGTATTCCTTAGGTTATACTTTTGCCCCAATAGTGCAAATATGATTATTGCATTTGGAGTAAAATGTCTTAAATGCAAAATTGGAATAAAATGCTTATTTAAAATGATATTAAATGTGTTATTTATTTAGAGATTATGAATCTGAAAATATTGATCATAAAAATTATTGCAAATATGTTGAATTATGAAATATGCTGCAGGTCTTTAGTTGCCTCCTCCATCAAATAAAACATATGTGCAATTAATATTTAAAAATTTTTACTTTTACCATGTCATAAACAATTGATTAATTTTTTTTTATGAAATGCAGTGTATTATAAAAGGGAAATTACTGTTATAAGAAACGAAGTAATGTAATTGAATTATGAATGAAAAAATTCCATTTATATTTATGTTAATGATGTAAGTAATTGTGTGGACAAGTTGATTAATTTGTCTACAGTTTGAAATTACCTATGTTAATTCTTACATTCCTCACCCTATATAGAAATATTTTTTAATTGTTTCATTATTTGTTAAACTTATCAGTTTTGTTAAATTTTTGAAGTATCCAATTTTTATATAATGAATGACTGATTCATTTAATCTTTGTATATTACTTAATGTGTAAAACATTTATGAGACTTATACCGTTACAGTGTTTCTGATTCTTTAATCTTGTTAAAGACTCAAAAGATGAATAAAGATTTTTTGCTGGAATGTATTGTTTTTTTAATAATGCATCATGTAAAATAATTTGGTAGTGTTACAGAATTCACAATTTTTATTTGCATTTGAAGGGCAGTGAGAAAGTTTGATACAAAACTTCCTCAATTGGAGGAAAATTGCATTTCCACAATTTTTTAAAACAAAGTTTGAAATGACATAATTAAACTTGGAATACTGTTTATAAGATATTCATTTGGGGAACTGTATGAATTTTCTCTAATGAGTTTTCTTATAAGTAGTGTACTATCTTATATTTTTTTATTTTTAATTGTTTTGGAATTATATTCCGAGCTGCATATATTTTTCCTACTGCCCTTCATTTTAAGTTCTGAAGTGTTTAAAATGTTTTACATCTACACTATATGTTATATTTTATAAATTCATAAAAATAGTTCTTTATTTATAATTTTATATTTTTGTAATGAAACTTATGAATGTCTGGAAGTTTTATTTTTGTATAGGTTCACAGATAATTTTACTGCTATCCATTTAGACCTATAAAATCTGTTTAAACCATTACAATATTCATTTAAGAAAGGTTTTCCATGTGTTTATCCTACATGTCCTTTTAATTTTTGCTGGTGCACCATGCATATTTTTATGTGAATCATATTAATTGCAAAATAACTTAGATTTTTCATAGTTTGTTAGCTAAGTTTTTTTTTATTTCAAAACAAAATTATTTTTGTTTAAATAAAAATCATTTTTGTTTGTTAAACAAAGTTTCATCTTTTTAAACAATGCATTTTTCTGGAATTTTTCTTTTTGTTCAATTGTATAATTAATCCGAACTATTGATCATTGTGTTGTGTTTAATGAAAATAATTGAATTTAATTTGTAAATTTTACAGTTTTTTTCCATAGAAAATTTTGCATACATTTAATGCAAAAATACTATTGAATATTATACAAAGTATTGTTTAACAAAAAAATGATCAGAAAATTAATTTCAAAACATATTTGAAAATATTTCAAACTATTTAATTTTATGAAAAGATTTACATGAAAATTTATAAAAAGAAAAAAAAATGTATACTGAAGTGGGTTTTATATCTAGAACTTTGATCTCGTTGAAAATTGTACCAAAATCAATTGCATAAATTTTTTAAGTTAAGATTTTTTATAAGTTAGAATTTGATTTGTAATAGTAGGCTGTTTTTAAAAGTTGCAACGAGTGGCTTTTTGTTTTAATCTTAGAAAAGAACCGTTGAATCTTGTATTGAGTGTATTAATTATTGTGAAAAAATTGATTTTTCACCATGAAAAATGGTGTTGCGATTTTTAAAATTGCTAGTCATGTTAAATAGCTAATTTTTAATCATATGAAGGGGAAATTTTCTCAATGAATGATTATAGTGTAAATATTTTGAGTTGTAGGTCAATATACATTATTCAGTATGAAATTTATAACTGCTTTGTGGGAAAGAGTAATGGTATTTAATCCTCCAAGCGGTCTGCACGTAAAATCCCGTCATTCCAGAGATGCTTTTTCTGCCTTCAAGCAAGATTCCCAAAAGCGGCCGAGCCACATTCTTAAAAATACGGCTCAACCGCTTTTGAGAACCCCACCTGACGGCAAAAAAATACGTGCGGTGCATTTTCGAAGCATCTCCAGAATGGTAAGACTTTAAGTGCAGACCGCTTAGAGGGTTAACAGTATAAGATACAGTATGCAACTACCGTATTTTCTCTAATCTAAGCTGCATTTTAACCCTGCTGAAAATCGGGTGCAGCTTAGAATCGAAGGAAAAAAATATTCATTGGGTGAATAAATTAAAGCAATTACAGGTCCATGTATGTAGTTAAGAGTTTATAAAACTGGTAAAATAACTAGTTATTTACTTCTTATATTAGCTTTCATTTTGAATTTATTTTAATTTCATAAAATTGGACTGTCAATAAACCATTTTACACTATTTTTCATTTCTCACAAAAACTTGTTTGAATTTTTAGTGTGGCTTATAGAATTGACAGGCGGCTTAGAATTGACGAGCAGCTTGGATTCAAATAAATATGGTATTTTTTATTTCAAATTATGTTTAAACAAATTTTTGCTGTGGTAGTTAATATTTTGGAAGCAAATTGGTTTAGCTAACTGTTGCATTTGAAAACTCATATTTGACAACAGTACTTATACATTTTAATTTGTTCTACAATTTTTTTGAAATGGATTTTTTATTTTGAAAATGTTCATTAAAATAATATAATATAACGTAATTTAAATATAACATTTCAATGAATGGTTTTAAAAGTAAATAGTTTGACATGTTTATTTTTTAATCCTACATAACTGAACTTAAAAATTAATTTTACTCGGTAACTTATCATTCGACTCGTAGACTATAGATTAAAAACAAGCAAGTTTTATATTTACTTTATTTCAAGCAAATTATTGTATCTTAAGAGAAGTATTATTGTATTTTAATTAAAAAATATATAATAGTGGTGAAAAATTACTATTTACTCTCTTGGCAGATGTTGAAAATTGCTTTCTCGAAATAGCCTTGTTGTGGTAGTTGCATACATAGTTATTCTGTATTTCATAGACTACCCATCCCTGTAGATGTTTAGGGTTAAAAAAGAGTTAATGTTATTTATATATTTTGTGAACTCAGCACTTTTGGATGTTGGGAAAACTGATATGCTATGAAATCTAATGATTTTATGATGTATATGAGAACTGTTTAAATACATTTTAACATTCTTTTAAGATGAATTAATATAATTTTTTTCATATATATATGCACACACACATGTATATATATTGGGTTAATGTGTGTAGGAACAGTATCCATTTTGAAATTTGAATTATTTTTATTGAACAAATTCAAGCTTTTATGGTTCAAATTATTTCTTAAAATATATTACTTTGTTTTCCATTTAGTGTATGATATAAAATGCTTTCAAAATAATGAAAATTAATGTTACATTAATATATTCTGGGGGAACCATTGATATTAAATATTTTTTTTTATCTAGAATCTTCTAAAGTATTGAACTAATTACTTATGGTTATAGGTCATTTTAATTTTCAAATAACTGGTTTTCTTATTTAATATATAATCTACTGCAAAATTTAAAAATGAAGTAATTGTTAATGACACTTTTTATGGATAATTTTTCTTCATGATAGTTAACTTGGAGCTTCTGTGTATTGAAAATTTTTTTTAAAGGTTTGTTATAAACTTTCATATTAAGCATAAATCATTATGCAGGTATGCTAAGAATTGTACTAATGAAATTATTTTTCAATATCAATCCTAGTGTTTGGCAAACTGCAGCTTGTCTAGTGATTGTCTATTTCTTTATAGACTTTAAAAGAATGTTATAGAATTTTAAATTTCAATGTTTCAAAAAAATTCATGTGATGGCGTGTTCCATTTTTTGCATATGTAAAAATTTTGGTAGAAAATTTAATGTTTTTTGCACAAGCAGGATACAATTAAAATTTTTATGGAAATTAAATTTTTGTTTATGTGCAAAAAATGGGATCCTCACTAAAAATGTGAATTAAGTTTTTTAAATAGCTTTATTTGTTTTTATATTTTAAGTTTAAAAAAAAATTGATTAAACAAGAAATTCCCAGAGCCACAGTTTCATTCATCAAATTTGTTTGAAAACATTTTCATACTGCAATATTTTCATATTTATTGCATTATACAACATTCCACTAATCTATTCAAACAGAGGAAAATTAATTAGGCCCACTTCTGTTATAACAAAATGGACAACAGGAATTTATTTGCAATTTCTAGATAAAATACTCTGAAGTAAAAGGATTATTTTTAATGAATGCAACACATTGTATAATCATTTTTCCTGTTTTTAAATAATTACTCTGGAAATATCAGTTCAAAAGGAATCGACCATAAAAGGAATACTATTCAGGAATTGAAATTTAGTGTGGCTAAGTATTTGTGACATTATGCAATCTTGAACCATTTTGTGAGCTGTTTGTATATATACTTAAAGATAAATCAGTGTTATTTTGTTTACATCAGTATTACTCTCAATCTTCAATATTTTTTGAGTTACCTGGTATTTGGGAAATCAAATTTAAATCGATCTTGAAATGAAGTTTATAACGTTTTATCATGTTAAAGGTGCATTTTAAACTATATATTGGAATTTTATTGTTTTATAGAACTTAGAAGAGTAATGAACAGTATACATTTCTTAAAGGGGAAGGGGATTTTGCATTACTGATGTATAGTTATAAAGTTTATTATTGTATAGCTGTTACCCTCCCGCTTCGTTGGTATTTCAGCATGTTGTACCACTATATTGTTACGTTATTGATATCCTAAAGGCATTAAGCTTTCAATTGCATTCAAAAACATTCATGCAGCCATCGCCTGTTGATTTGAATAGGCTGGACTAGAATTTCTAAACCGGAAGTATATATTTATATTTTACACACCCGTGCTCCCTCTCCTTTGGAGTCGATTTTCGAAAAATCCGTTCTTAACGTTTTTCGTTCTCAGCAAAAGAAACATGACTAATAAAATTTCAAGTCTAAGTCTTATTTTAGAAACGATTTTTTTTTTCTATAACGCCTCTGCAACTTCCATTGAAGGTCGATGTCTGCAAAACTCGTTCTTAACAGACCTCTATTCACTATAAGGAACATGCCTGCCTTATATCAAATCTATAATAGTTTTGGAAATCTCGTGATGAGTGGAGTCGTCCTATATATACATACTATACTGTTCGAATTAATTGGGACAAATGGGGAAAAAAGTGACTTTTTCTAAAACCATGTTTTTTTCCCTTCAGTCTTGTTGCCTTAAAATCACCTTCCAGAAGCCTTTTCCGTGTAGTTGAGGCACTCTCTTCAACACCATTATCCAATAAACCCCTTCAAAGGTCTATGCTTGTCTTTCTTGGATTTATTTTGATGCTACTTATTAAAATTTTATCAATTTTTGGAGTAGTTTTCCACTTGCACCCACATTTTTGTTTTCTTTTTGGAGAGGATGATCCACGTACAGAATTTTGAAATGTTCTTAAAACACTTAATTCGATCACACCAACTGCCATAGTTATATCTCTCACAGTCATTGAAGTTGGCGTAGTATGGCCGAATTCGGCTCTTGCGCCATAAAGGTGTTCATTGAGATTGATTTATTTTAGAACGATTTCTCGGAGTTTTATCCATCTTTGAACAAGTAACAACTCTTATACTGAACGCATAATTGAAATTACCAGCTGCCCCACTGAAAGGCTCACAACTGAGCTCCCGATATATTAAAATGAATAATCGATCTGTCACGCTACTTAAAGGCAGATATAGCGGGTTTGAGGTGGTTTAGGACATCACTAGTAATCACATACCAACTCAAACAAGAAAAACGTGTTTGTTTCAATTAATTCGAACAGTATAGTATATATACAGATTTCATGAGTTGCAGATTGATTATTGTACCGAAATCGGTACTTAGTTTTCGGCTAAAAAGAAATGAATCACTTAGTTCTTTGGCGTTTATTGTGTAAAAGAGCATTCACCTTTGATTTTTTTTTCTTCAGTAATACTGGTAATTAGGAAAAAAATTCTTCAAAAATAACTTCAAATAATTTAAATCTTGGAAGTTCTTTATTCAAACTTATACAAATATATATTAAATTATGCAAATTGTTTTACATAATGTATCAAAAAAGTTTTTTAAATTCTTATTGTGATTAATGTTTCTAAAATCTTATTATTTCCTTGCAAGTGTGCCTCTTTCTGATTCTTTTCTAGAAAAAGGTTATTGTGACAGTATTTCCTAAGAATGTTCAGTTTCTGCGGTAGTCTGGTGGTCATGGTCAGGAGCTCGTGGCAGGCGTGTCACAAGTTCGAGCCTTAGTGCCACTGAGGACCCACCGTGTAGAGGGATTGATGCATTTTAAATCTGTCGTGTCTCAAAGTCCTTTTGTTGGTGTGGAGCTCGGGTGTTGTCGTCACTTGACCGTGGTTCAAAATTACGAGATTCGTCGCCAACACCTCGTGTTGCTTTATAGTGTTGCGTTAATAAACACACTATCTCTTTTTCTCGCCTAGAAATGTTCAGTTCAATCTAGGAATTAATTGTCTCATAAATTCTCGGATTTTTCTGGAGTAAATAGAAAATATTTTCATTATTTTCCTCTCCTTTTTCACATATTAATATTTCTCATTTTCAAGTGACACCTGAATCATATTTACATAGGATATTGCTGACTTTTTAAAAACTTTTTAAAACGTTCTTTAATAAAGATAATTTGTTGAAGCATTTCTATTAAAATGAATAATTAGTTCTATTATTTTCTGAATAGATTGAACTTATAGAGTTGATATTTCTTGTCCTATATATTGAAGAGTAATGATGTAAAGTTTAATATTCGAAGTGAATAAACTTATATTCACTTTGAGAACTTACGATATAAGCCGGCTCGGTGGCTTAGAGGTTGCGGGCCTGCTTCGTAAGCCTAAGGTTGCGGGTTCTATCCCTGCTGAACTCGATAGGTTTTCTGGATGCGGAAATCGTAGGCACGCTTGTCATATGATTATCTGACATGTAAGATCTCTTGAGTATCAGACTGTCTCTGGTACTCTCGGGGCAAAATTAATTCATGGCACTATTTAGCATCTGACGAGAGCTTGCAAGTGTCAAAATTTGGTGGTGAGAGTTCCACTAAATGGTACCATCACTGAAATGGCTCTCACATTCAGGGACGCCGTGTCTGCAAAGGCTTGATTGCTAATATGCAGCTCAGAAGGGGGGGGGGACTTGCGATATTCAATAGCATATAAAGATTTCGATTTATCCTTTAGTAATTTATTCCAAACAATGCTGCGTACTTTAACTCTGTTCTATCGCTTTTTCCAAACTGCTTTACATCTGATATTGAATTATTTCCTTGTCATTTCTTTGAAGGAATAATTAGGATTTTTTTAGATGGTAAGAGTCATATCCTCCAAAAAATAACCTGTTTGAAAAATAACGTGCTAGTTACGCAAAAATTTACTTTTGATATTAGGATACAAGTAGACTTAAAAATGGGATCTTTCGTAGCAATTATTAACCATTTTCCGTTTACATTACTTTCTATAGAAATGGCATGGCTAGAAATGGTCATGTTTCGAATTTCGAACCAAGGAAATTAAATCGTAATCGAAGCTTTTTGAGGAACGAAAAAGAATAAAGTTATATGTTTCGTATTTTAAAAGTAATTAACCCATAAAATTTTAGGAATTAGTAATGCAAAGTGATTTTATGTACAGATCCATGGTCACTCGTTATTCATATGGGTAATTTGTACAAATATGAACCACCTTTTCAGTGTTAATTATTTATATTAACTGAAGTTAATATAAAACATTCTAAACGGCATTGGTGCTAAAATTAAAAACGTATTATTGTTACTAATTGCTGTCTTCACGGTCTAAGAGATTTCTTGAAGACAAAATTGATTAAAAGACATACAAATTTACGCTATATAAAATAATCATCAGACCTGTACTTACCTATGGATCTGAAACTTGGACTTTGACTAAATCACAGACTGAACAGTCAGCCATCTTTGAGCGAAAAGTTCTTAAGTATATCTTTGATGCTGTGAATGAGAATGGATTGTGGAGACAACATAATTTTGAATTATAAGCTATTTAAGGAAGGCAGACGTCATTAAATCCATCAAGATTGGTCGTTTGAGTTTTGTGGGCCACTTCTGCCGTATGGGCCACTCATCTCTGACGTTCAGAATTTAATTACAAACCTATTAGAACTAGAACTGGAGGTATGCCCAAATTGATGGGCTGATTGCGTGGAGGATGATTTTAAAGTTTTTTCTAAAACTAATTGGAGAATTGTTGCTAAGCAGAGATCGGAATCGAAGAGGGTTCTTGAGAAGGCCTTGGTCCACCCAGGGGCCGTTGTGTCAAAATAAAAGAAGTAATATAAAAAGGAAATGTATTATATTGGTGTAAGCAAGATAGCGAGAAATGGGGAAGACGGGGTATAAAAAAAATCACCGAAAAATTCTGTTTTTAATGCGAGATTTGTTAAGACAAAAAAAAAAGGGGGGGGGGGATAAAAACTTTTTTTAAAAAAACCCCAAGTTTGCAGAAATGCTTTTAGAGACGACTAATTATGTTTAAAGTTATCAGTTAATTATGTATATCACAAACTCTTTTGTTTTTTTGTGTTTTTGGTTTGAATAAATCTTATTTTTTACCTAAAAATAAATGTTATTACTGTTCATTGTTAACAAATTGTTACTATTCAAAATTAAATAGTAGTAAGCAAAACACTTAAATTGTTAAACATTCCTGTATAAATAAATGTGTGTTCTTATTTTGAGTACTTTATTTTATTTATAAAATTCCTGTGTTAATTTTTTTTTGAAGGGAAGTAATCGGATTGCATTTGTAATTTTCATTAAAATATTTAATATCAGTCTTTGAATCACTATTGAGTTGAGTAGAGATCGTAATTTATCTTTTTTTTCTAAAAGTTAAAATTTTATATGTAAATATTTTTCTCTGAGATAGGTAGTGAAAGTCTAAACCAGAGGTTCCCAAACTTTTTGTCTCATTGACCCCTTGCCATGTTATTCGGTTTTGGATAGACCCCTGATTATATAATATTGAATTTTTGCAAATTTATCAACTTGAATGTCTTTTTGACAGCTGCTATAGAACTATATACTTTAAAATAAATTTTTCGCTGTATTGAAGCTTTGTGTTTAAAACTTACGAAGTACATGTTAATTAAATAAAAATTTAATTAATACATGAAATAGCTGTTACATAAAATAACTAAACGACAAACAAATGCTTTTAATGGGTGAATCTGTTTTTAATGGATGAATCTACTTTTAACGGATAAATCTGCTTTTAATGAATCTGGTGCTTTAATAACAAATTTTCAACATTTGGCATCAATCTTGTCAGGTTTAACCTTATCTCTCCTTTGTTAGTAGAGTTCAGTGCTTTTTCTTTCTTTTTTGTTTTGAGAATTGACAACCGCGCTGAAATTTCTCACTATGAAAAGTACACATAACTAAAAACTTTCTCACGATATTTTTTAATTTGGGAAAAATAACAGGCTTGTCTTTTTAAAGCTAACGTTGCTGACATCCGTTTCTAAACTAGACCTTAAGATCTTCCTTAGTGACCGTTCCGATCATTTCTTATTGTAACATGACACTTTTTTTTTCGATGTGAACATACGAAATCATTGCCTAATGCGGTATTACCGCAGTTCAAAGCATTCTCAAATCTAGTTTCAAAATCTGAATAAAAGACATTTAAATGTTTAACGTGGGTCAAAACCTCCTGATAGATTGTGAGAAATTGAGAAAATTGCCTTCTCCAGTATTATACTCCTTTAGCTTAATTCTGGAAAAAAAAGCTGAAATGGTTCATGTTTCAATAAAATTTATATGTTGTCAACTTGTAACTGCAATTTAACCTCATCAAATTTAGTAAATAAATCTGTTAAATAGGTAAAATCTGGTTTCCACTTGATTAAATTTTCTTTTAAAATTAAAGTCATGATCTAGTTTAATGAGAGCCACTATCACATGTAGACCCCCAAATAAATTTTTAGCTGTCGTGGATATCTAGTAGGTCGTCATAGACCACTTTGGGAATCACTGATGTAAGCGAGATATCTTTCTCCTCCCACAAAAAAAAAAGTGGAAATATTAACTGTGCTGTCGAATTTCATATGTCGTATTATGAGAAACGTTAAAAAAACGCACAGAAAAATAAAGGGACTTTTCCTTTTCCCCTCTATTCTCAGCGTTATTATTTTTTTTCCTCAATCAGAATTAAAGGAAGACATTATATACTTATGCTTTTTGAGCGAGGGAGGGGTATCGAGAACGCTTCACCATGATACTTAATGAATTTTTTGCACAGTAGCAGTATATATATTGGTTTTTACCTGTGCTCCTGAAACTGTTTAGTTTCACTGAAAACCATTTTAAAAATCCCGTAGTAATTTCATGTGTAGAATCGTGGATCAGGTCAGGTGTCGTCCTCGTCATCTGAACAATGGTTAGAAATTGTGAAGTTTTAATGTGGATAACCCAAGTGCAGTTCTATTCACCCCGTTAATCAAATCAAAATATCAACTGCTTGACCATGCTCCATGATCACGAACTACTTTTTTAGTCGTATCTTTTAATAAGACGGTTAACTTGTGTATATACGGCTTAAATTTGACGAATCAGAGTAAGCTATAATTAATTTGTAGCTAGCTAAGTGATTCATCATTCATTAATATCAAATTACCTCGAAGGAATGTCTGTTGTTCAGCTTAAATGCAATATTAATATAAAAACAATATTTTGTTAAAAAAGAGACTAAAACGCTGTTTCGAAAATAAAAATTTTCTTAATTATTGAAATCCTGTCTCGAGATAATGCATTACCAGGCAATATATGATGCTACAAAGTCTTAATTTTTTTTTTAATTGGAGAATCGGAGTTTTTCTTTTCGAATGAAAATAGAGTTTTTGTCTTCATTATAATTCTTTTCGTTTTTTAAATTGATTTAAATGCTGTAGTTTAAAAGCAAAATTCTTTTACTGAAGGTAATAATTTTGATTTCTGGCTATATACAATGGCTGTACACAATGCGTCTCGTTGAATTTCTGATGCAGGAGTGCTTTTTACTATCGCCCAGTTGAATTTGAAAATCAGTTTTTTGTCGTTATTTCTTTATCTGCATCCCAATGACGTTCGTATTTGATTTATTTATCTCTCACGGTATGTTATGCTGCAATAAAGACATATTAAAATCGTAATATTTTTGTGTAAAACTTAAATATGTAATTTTGAAGTTCATCATATGTAGTTATGGTATATATGAACTTCGATATTTTATATAAAATCCTTTTAAGTTTTATATGAGGTTCATTTAACTGAACAAGATATGATCAGACGTGTAATAATCATATGTGTAAATTTTGGTTTTCTTGAAATTTTTTTTTGATAATAGAGATATACTGGGGGGAAATATACTAGTGGCGTAACGTACACCCCAGCATTGCAGGAGGGGGCCCAAAGCTTGACTGATGCCAAGTACCTACCCATTGTAAGATCCGGCTTGGGGCCCCAAACTTGACTTTGCAAGGGGGCCCTAATGTTCTCTCTTACGATCACTGAAGTATACTGTATATTATAAAACTGTTAGCAAACTTAATAGTTACTTCTAAAAAAGATTTTATGCGATTATATGAAAAATTCTAATTAACATTTCTTATATTTTTCTTTCAAAACGTTTTATCTCAATAAAATCTGCAAATGTTATTCAAAATACAATTTCACTGTATATTTTTCATTTTATGAAATACCTACAATATTTTTTTGTTTTAGTTATTCTATTTATTATAAACAAGACCTTGCTGTATGAAGCGTATTATATGCCCTTTAAAGGATTCGTTTCATTTCTTGATCATTGATAGTTCTTGACGGATGTGACATATCTACGTTTTAGCCTTTCGCGGTGTGTAGTGCTTTGTTGTGTATGTCGCTTCCGCTAATTTCTAATTCAGTTCAAAATCCGCTACATTGGAAGGATGTTCATATGTTCCTGTTCTCTTAAATTAGGGGTCTTCAACCTTTCACTCTCTAGAATTCACAGTGACCCGCGGGCCACACGGCTATCAAAAAATATTTTAGTCAGGAAGTTTATATAAAAAAAGCGGAGGTTTATTTTACTAGACCACTAATTCTGAGGGAAGAGTTGATATTTACAGATTTGTGTGTTTATATATATCGGTTTCAAAAAAGTTAAATGGAAGTCGAATTAAAGTTAAAATTATAATTTACAAACTTGTTAGAGATAAGAGTCCACCTTTTTTCCGAAAATTTTTGAGATTTTATGTATAATCAGATTTTTTTATTTAAAAATACGGTAAAATTTTTGATAAATCCGTGATTTTCAAAAAGTTTGATCTCAAATAGGTATCAAACACACCAATGAAATGTTTTAAATATCAAGAATAACCGAAAAGAGAGAAATTTCGTTTCTTACGACAAAAAGCAGACAAAGCGTTTTTTTAAAAAATTTTTTAAATTGCCTCAAGTTCAATTGAGGGGCCACTAAAATGCCTTCAGCGGGCCACGGGTTGAAGACCCCTATCTTAAATAATTGCTCAGGTTTCGATAGCATCCACTCCAGGATTGTTTTCGTTTTTATTCTTTTTTCTTGTCAAGGACTGATTTATTACATGGTTTCCCCGTTGAGTGGTGCCTGTAATAGGAGAAATGTTATTAAGGTATTTAAATTTTAATAAACACTAATTTTCTGGAAAATTTTCGTGTGATATGTATTTAGTAATAAAAATCGAGTGATTTTTTTTTTTTTATGAATGAGATTGCTTCAGTATGTTTACGTACTTTAAGGGTGTCACTCCATCCTTTTCCGTTATTAAATTGGAATTTTGTAACTGTTGGAAAAATTTCAGATTTATTTTGCTGTTTTTAAATATTCCCTTTTTTAAATCACTTTTGCAACTTTCCTGAGGAAGTATAAATGTTAATAGACGATTGAAAAATGGATATTCTCATTCTTAATATAGGTATAAATATGAGGATATTGTACAGTTTTTCACAAATGCAAATTTTCCAAATTAATGAAGGTACGATTGGTCATCTAAAATTAGCAGTCAGTTTTCAGGCATCTAAAATTGTCTTCAAGAATGCGAGAAGAATGTACTTTTCATTGATCATCATATTCAAATTAAAACGTTCTGCTTTATTTTTGTACCTCTGTTTCAACTTTTATTTTAAAATCTGCGTGCCATCGTCATGTTTTCCTTTTGATGTAGAAAGTAACCGGCGCATACTCACATGCACCAAAGAAATGAGCTTGTTAGAAGCGGAATTGTCAGCACAGCTGGATTGCTTGTTAAGACCAGCTTTGTGTACAGCATATTTGTACCCAGATTGGCTTTCGGGAGTATTCGAGTGGAAATCAGATTTCGTCAGAATTCTTATTCGCGAATCTTCTGTGTGACCTCATGAATTCCATTTCAAATTAAGGTGGCTGTGGGAGGGTGTCGATAAATAATTTCTTTCAGCAACCTGTGCGGCGTCAGATCTTCACGTGAAATCCACGTACTTAACATATTAATGTAAACGGTATGCATGCTGGGTCGAATTCATATGTTCGAAAGAATGTGTTACAGAAATTTGAAAGAATATTTTACTTTTTGTGTTCTGCTGTATGGCAACTATGTTGATTCATTAGGATTCTAATGTTTTGGTTTGGAAATAAATCTTTCGGATTTTCTTAGGTTATTCGACAATTATAAAATAATATTCATGCTCAATGAAATGATTTTCCAATATTTCACTGAATTATTGATTATAAAATCGGATTTTTCTTTGCTTAAATAGTTTTAATTTAATCGCAAAATGTATGTGTGTGGAATATTTGCTCAGTTTTTTAATTTTGTAATTTTATAAATGGTTTTTAAAACTGTGAGAACTGTTACAAGACGTAATTGTTAAGTTATTAATGTCTTCAACCGCGTGTAAATGATTTGAATTTTGTATGAAATTTTAAGTTAAACTTTTGAGGCAAAAGTTATCAATTTATTCTTAACATGTATTATTTTCCGAAATTCTACTTAATGCTTGTGTAAAATTTGGGAGTTGAATTTATGACAATATAAGTATTCGATAACTATGTATAGCTTTGACTTTTTGTGAAGCTAAACACACACACAAAGAATAAATAAATCACTAAATTCTGTCACATTTGATAGGTCCCCTTCTGCCAAGTTTTCTTCCAATATTGTGGATTTCATTTGGGTATAAAAAAGAGCAGTGAGTTTATTCATATTTTTTCGGTCCCCCGCCCCCTGATATGAAATATTAAAAGTGAAGTTTGATGTAAACCTTTTTTTTTTCAAAATGAAGCATCTGTCTGCACTCATGCTTCGAATTATCGATAAGGTTACTTTTGTCGCATGACACTTTTATCGCCAACTGTAAAATTTCACGACTTTATCATGAACAGAAAGATGAATCGTTATGTAGAAAGAGTCGAATAAATACCTTAATGGTTGGAATTTCCTCATAAATGCTTCAGAAAAATGTTAAATATTGCGTAGTTTTGTGTTTCAAGTCATTCTGTCTTGTGATATTTTTTATTGTAGGTAAACGAATATCGTCCTTTATATTTTACAATATTTATAGTTTACTCAATATGCTTTCTTTTACTTAAATATTTACTTATTATACTTTTAGATGTTCCATTTGGCATTGCAATACAACTCGATGTTTATTCGATTTCTCATGCATTATCCCATTTTGTAGTTCAGTGCATCACATTAAATAAACTTTAACAGCGGTTCTGAAACTTTTGATCGCTCCCCCACCTCCTCCTCTATGTATTAGCGTGGCATAGCGAACCCCCCACAATATTTTAAACATCCCTCTCTGAATTAATATTCTTGATAGAAATACATGTTCTTGTAGAGCTTTTTCATCGGAGGCAATTTAGTGATCTATAGTAAGATGGCACATTTTTCAATTTTTCTGTGAGGCCTTTCAGAGTCTAAAGGAGAGAAATCTTAACATTTAATGAGAGCCCTTCGCAGACCCCCTAGAAAGGCGTTAGGGACCCCCAGGGGTCCATGGACCACAGTTTAAGAGCCGCTGATTTAAAATATCTGTAAAATTAGTACGATACATCTTCGGTTCCATGTATGTTATTTCAATATTCAGTTAACTTCCCATTTTGATATTCGACAGTCACTATGTCTTAATTCGCTATCTTTGCAATCAAAGACATATTTCATAACGTTTCGTAGTCTTAATCATGGAATAACGCGTTGATCAAATTAGAAAGTAGAGCGATTTATAAAGATCAGATATATGTACTGTTACAACTTGAAATTATACTTCCTTGTTCGTAAAGAAATGTTCCTCATTGTGCAAAACATTTTTTGACGGTATATTCAGTTGTCAATCTAGCTTCTTAAATTGCCATATACGTACATTTGTCACTCTGTTGAATTTGTTTCAGTGTGTTAGTTTGATGTATTCGAATTTTTACTAGATCTTTTTCTGTTTCCTAAAGCATAACAAAAATGTTAGGTTTGTACTCTATACATTGTGTACAACAATGGATTTTAAGTGTATACAATTTCTTTTTATATAAAATTGAGTGAAAATTCGTCTTGCACCATTCATTTTATTTCAAAATAAAGGCTTCATAAAGTATTGGATCTCTAAAATTTTTTGTTTACTGTTTTTCCCTGCGGTTGAAGTTTTCCAATTTACTTTTTTGTTCAAATTTCTTGTTTGTTTGCTGATTCCAAAAAGCGTAAATACATGAACAGATCTTTATTACAACCTTTCATTGCAGGAATTTTAAAAAAAAAACCTTCTAAATGATAATATTGCATTTTCAAAATCATTTATATAGATCAAAATTGGTCTACTGTACACACTAAATAATGCATTAATAATTTTATATATAAATCATAAATTTCGATAGTACAATGATGGGATATAAAAATTTTAAAAACCAGTTCGCGCTGTCTTTATAATGGGTATATAAAATATAAGATAAACTTTTAGCCATCTCTTTTGAAGAACTCTGATTACAAGTGTCTTTTTAATAATTATTTCACTGGACAACTGGACATTAAAAAAAATTGATTTCGGTTTTGTTACTGATGTAGATAAAAGATGGAAAAAAAAAACGCAAAAAAAAAAAAAAAAAAAAATTATGAAACTAATAACGGATGTCTTCAAGCATTTACTCTCTTGTTTTGTCTAAAAATAAAAAAATTATCAAGTGAAGTATGTAAAAAAAAAATGTAATATTTGTGAATGCCGTAAAAATGTCTTATTTTTAAAAAAAGTTTTAATATTCTAACAGTAGGATGTAATCGATTATATATGCGGTAATTTTTTAATGAAATATAAGACATTGTTTGTAAATCTTAGCGAATCAAGCATTCTTTATTAAAAATTACTTCCTATCGTGTGATCTATTTTACTTAAACTTTTTCGAAGTGGGTTTTATTTGGTGGTGGGGGTCTCATAAAAAATGTAAATGCTCTCTGAACAATATTTTAATTTTTCTTATCTTGGTAAAACTGAGCTGCCCCATGTATACGGCATTCAGCAGTACAGTTGCACTTCATGTCAACACGAATTAAAACACAACTGTGTGCTAAAAGAATAATAATAAACGAAAATGTTGCGTAATGAAGTTTGACAACACTCAGCACATGAATAGAGAATGAGTCACTGAATGACCTTGCTAATTATTTTAAGTGAATTCGTTCAGTACATTTTGATTTGTGCTCTTAGGTCGGACAGCGCTTATCTGAAAGACCGGCGCGAACTGTGCTGCGATAAGATACGCGATAGATTGTCATTAATTTTTTAAATGTTATGAAAGCTGAGTGCAATCGGTAATCTCTCTCTCTTTGTTGGTATTTGAGCTGAATTTGTTTCAGGTTTGTACAGATTATTTGAAAAACGGTTTTATTACCTAAAAAAATCCATTATTTTCCCTTATGAACTTATAGAAACAGTCTAATAATTTGGCATCTTTCAATTTTATGCTAATGTATTAATGTAAACAGAAAGTAATAGTGAAAGTAGGGGTCTTCAACTCGTGGCCCGCTGAAAACATTTTAGTGGCCTCTCAATTAAATTTGAGGCAATTAAAAAAAATTGTTTTGTCTGCTTTTTGTCATAAAAAACGCCATTTTCTGTTATTCTTGATACTTAAAACATTTCACTGTTGTGTTTGATACCCATTTGAGATAAAATTTTCTAAAAACAACTAATTTTTCAAAAATTTCACTGTATCTTAAATAATTTTAAATATAAAAAAAATCATAGAAATTTTCTGAAAAAAAGGGGGAACTCTTATCTTATACAGGTTTACAAAGTATTTTAATCTTTCTATTTAATCCATCTAACTTTTTTTGAAACCAATAAAAAAAATATATTTATTTTACAAATCTATAAACACCATTTCTTTCCTTAGAAGCAGTTGTAATAAAGCAAACCTTCCTTTTTTTTAATATAAATTTTCTGACCACAATAATTTTAGTCGTATGGTTCGCCGATCATTATAAATTTATTAATTTGGCTTTCGAGCCGGAAAGGTTCAAGAACCTTAACTTAAAGCATCTCCACATTTGATTGCATTGCATATTTTTAAAGTGCAAAACAGGCTATTGGATTACAGTATAACCTCATTATCGTAGGAAAGCTATGGAATTTTGTCTCAAATAAGGTTATTTACAACACGCACATATATGTTGCGTTTTTTTTCTAACAATTGTTTGAATATAGAAAAATAATGAGAAAGAATATACTATAATTATCTTTGTTTTTTTAATTCCGCATGAAAACGACTCTGTACGAGAAATGCTTATATGATAGCAAGATAAGAATTAAAAGTAATTTTGGGCTCCACTTTCTGTGAAACAAATCTAAAAAGAAGTCTGCATTCTTAATCAAATGAAATTTTGAAAATGCAATCAGTTTTCTCTTAAATGAAATGCACTTTTTAAGGTTTTAGATTTCAAGAATCGAAATGATTCAAAGGAAAACACAGAATTCGTTCTACACTTGGTAGCAGATGAGGATAGCTTTATTTCTAAGCTAACCCATTTTTGTCCCTATTCGGCTATTAGTCACTGCTAGACGGATTTTGAACATGTATTTTTAGAAAGTTGCTGCTCGCTCTTTACTCAGTCTGCCTTTTCAGTCAAGTTATACATTGAAGGAGAATTTCAGTTTTCCTTACCGTTTTCATAGGAATATATCCATTAAGATAAAAGCAGGTTTAAAGAGGTCTCAAAACAAATGATACACTTCTAAATTAGTACATGAAAATCGGAACACTTCTCATGTATTTATAATATTACTGATTTCCATCCATGGTTTGAGATGATCAGTTTTTGGAGCATGATAATCTGGAGGCAGAATCGCGAATTTGTATCTTCAAAGAATGTGAAATACGGTCTGTTATTTACAAATTAAAGTCCTTTCATCGGAGAAGACAAAAATTAGGTACGTTTTTTTTAAAAAAATCTATTTTACTCTGATGAACTACTGTTAAACGGTGGGTAAGGCGTGTTTTTTGTTCCAATTTATAGGTCTCACATAATTTGCAAATATTAAATTAATCAAAACTTAAGTACCTTATTTCTATTGAGAAAATTATCCACATTGTCTTATTAAGGATCAGAAAAAAGAATATCAGAATTTCATGAAAATAAGGACAGTTTCATAATTTGTTGAAATTACTGCAATAAAAAAATAAGGAAGAAAATGCATATTTTTAACTGTCAGAAAATTTGTGTTATAGAAGTTTTAATTAATCATACTTCTACGTAATTTATTTTTAGATATGTCACACATGGCAAAATGTTTTATTTCAATCGATAACAAATATTAAACACGGATTAGCAATTCATCAGATATCAATCATAGAAGTTTCCGAGTGACAGTTTGAGAAAACATTTACTCCGTCCTGATGCAAGTGAAATTGAGAATAAATTCTAAAACATCACCTGTGCTTTCTCACTTTTGAATTATGGAATTAATTTAAATTAAACAGTTTGAACTAGGCCTGTGAAGAATTTGAGTTCTTACTTGAGCAGAAATTACGTTAAATTTGTTCCAATGATTTTGAAAATATGAAAAGTAGAGAAAGAGGGGAAGAGAAAATATTTACTCTCGGGATTTAATTTTCCAGTTTTTTAATCACAAACCACTTCTTATTCTCGTAATCGACTCGTGTTTGAAGGAGTGTGTGGGGAAAAGCCATGGGGTTGCGCATTCAATTTTTATAAACCCATTCCACGTCGAATGAAGAAAGCGATCGACGAGTGGAAATTTCTCTAGTGGCGCCACGTGGTGGATTGATTTGAAAGTAATTTCTTTTCTAGGTTTTATTCGATCTTCAGCTTTTTAATCTTGTGGTTAATAATTATAATAACTTTTATTTCGATGTTGAATATTTTTCGGTTGAAAATATTCTCTTCAGGTATCTTCCTCCTTTAAGGTTGATTGTATAGTTTATTGCTTAAATAAGAGAGAAGGGGAAATTCTATTAAAATGCCTAAGTTTTTTCATCAGTTCATGCTTTTTGAAATTAATTTTAGTATATATTGGAATTATATAACGAAGTAATTGTGTATACGCGGAAAAATATATGTAATAAAATTGGTATATGTAATATAGTTGAAAAATATTTCATATTTTTATGAATTATTAAATTACTATTTCTTTTAAATCTCAATAGGTGTGAAAAAATATTTTTATTATATGTTTCATGTTCCTCATTTGTGATGTTTAGATTTAGCCACGAAATATATATATATCATGGTTTAATATTTAAAAGGGTAAAGGGAGTTGAGTTTATTTCTCTGAATTTTTTTTTTTGAAGATTTTCTAATTATTTATCAGCTTTTTTGATGATTTACAATTGAGTGCCTTCTCTAATTATAGTTAGCGTTCAAATTAACAATTGACCTTGATAATTAGATTTCTGGCTTCGTGTTTCTTTGTATTTGAATGTTTTTTTTTTTTAAATACGTATGTTGTTTCTCCATGAATTAAAAAAGCTTTTATTTTTATTCTGATTTTACATAAATATAGTCAGGAGATGGCTAACTTGATTTTATAAAGATAGACTTTAAAAGTGTCAAGCTGTAGTAATTTTCAGCACCTTTAATGAACGATTTTGTCATTGTTTATATTATTTTGATTTTTTTTTTTAGTTTATATTCATAGACGGCAAAATCAAAATTAATTCATGAACTCTTGTTAAAAGCAAGCTATGCTTTAAATAAAAGTGCATATCGAAATGGAAATTTTAAGATCGTGTTATGTGTACTTGTTTGGATTTTTATACATGTTGGAGAATCATATTATGGCTTTACTTTATTTCGTAAACAATGTAAATCATTTTAAAACACAATCTCCCGTACAATTATAAAATCTCAACTTTATATTAAATTTTAAGATGAATGATATAAAATATTACTCTTTCCCCATATATGATTCCTTAATTCTTATAATGAAGTACGTAATTTTTTTTTAGCTTTGTGTAAATAATCGAATTATGTCCGTACAGAGAAAGTTATAATAACATGGAATTTTAATTTATTTTCTGATTACCATTTATAGGCATTACATTAGTTCTTATGTGATATTTATAGTTGCTTTTATTTGATTTTTTTTATATTCTTTTATATTAATTTCTTTAATTTATTAAATTTTCCAAATATTTATTTTATAAAAGTAAAATATTCTCATGTATTATTTTTAGTTCTGCTATGAAGTTGAAGCGAATTTTGATTTTCGACGCAAACTATTGAACGTTTGTCAGTGGAATGGAACGTTTTGTTCTATATTTAGAATGCAGTCTCCCTCCTTTCTTTATTGTAAAAATTTTCGGAATGTTGATGAATATGTTGTTAAAAAAAAACAATTGAGGTTTTATTTCCCTTTAAAGGCTAAATAGTTTGTTTATTTAGTTTGTCTAAACCAAGGGTCGGCAACCTATAGCACTCGGTACAATTCTCAGTGGCACTCTGCACTTTTCTACAAATTTGTTAATTTTTGAGTGGATAGAAGTTGATAAATTTGTAATGGACCTCTCTTATTTGACATACATCTTCTGAATTTTGGACATTTACAGAATTATGAAAAATTCTGAAAGATGACTCTGAAGATAAATTTACAGCTATTTTTTAAATCATTGAATGTCATTTTTGGGGAGATTTAATTGTTTGAAAAGAACAAATTGCATATGGACTCTGCTTTCCGCTTTTGGTTCTGCATATCTAAGTAAAAAATGTTTCCTCATATGAAAAATGTTTCGAGTCCACAAAGAAATTGCTTAACAACTGAATATTCATAATCGTGACAAATTGAAAGTCATAAATTATACCCCTGATTTTGAGAAATGAAAGTAAAGCGGTGCAAGTACTAGATTCGCATAAAATTTTTTATTTAACTAATGAAGGGAAATACTTAGATTTTATTTTGTCTATCTTATTTTAATAAACATGTTTAAAAATACGTAATATATGTACAACTCTAATTTTTTTTATATTTCTATTGAAGAAATAGTTATATTTTATGTTTATTTTTATGTTAAGAAATAGCTAAATGATGCAAAATTAATACATAATAAAACTGTAAACTGTATTATTGACCTCTATTCTCTAACTCTGCATGCATTATCATGGGAATCGAATTGTTTTAAAAATGACCTGACCTACTGTATGGCTCGCTGAACAATATTGGTAGATTGGTTTGGCACGCAACAGCTAAAAGGTTGCCGATCCCGAGTCTTGTCATCTAAGCTTAACTTCATCCTTAATTTATATATTTTTTTCTTGACGGTATATTCTTTCTGAGTATTTCTTTCAAAACTTAGATCTGAATTAGTTCTTTCATTATCAGTGGCATTTTTATTCAGTAAGTGATTGTGAGAAAAATCTTCATAGAGAGAGTCATCGGTTTTGTCTTCGCTTCATCGAGGTAATTACAGAAGGTGAATTACCATAGTTCTCATGTGAATCGTAGCTAAGAAACATTGCTGTGGATATTTGAGAAAAAGTGTCCACAGGTAAAAACAAAAGGAAATTTTTGACACTAATTTTTAAAATTAAGCTAAAGTTGATACGTTCAAATTCACATACAAAAAAAAAAAAAATGTATGAAATGCATTAAAAAAAGATAGTGTTTTTGCTAGAGAATTTAAATTGACTTATGGAAGTACTTATACTTCATATAACTTTTTTTATATATATTTCGTTACATATAAATAAAAATATATTTTGATAAACCTAAACGTTTTGATCAGTCTCTCTAAATGTTATTACATTGATTCATACGAGCTGAACTAAAGAATCAGAATGTAATTGCCCCTTATAGTGTTGTGTTTATTGTAATTATTACTGAATTATTGGGATTGTTTGATTTAATTGTGCTCCGTAAAATTGTTAATCAAACTTTCGCGCGATTGATGTTACAGTCTTTGCAAAAATGTTTACTCTGTAAATAGCCCCCTTAAAGAGATCTGCGATTTTGTCTGAGAAGAAACTTATTCGTTAACTCAATTTTTAGAGAAAACTAGCTCGATCTTGTAACTCATTTTCCAATAAATGCTCGTATTAAATTACAATTTTGCTTATAGTATTTGTTATCAAAAGAATTTATATCTGTTATCCTCTGAAAGTTTTAATGTTATTGTTTAAGATAAATATCGGTCTCTCTTGTGTTCATATTAAAGTAATAATAATAATAAAAAAAAAACTTGAATGTCATGTGTTAAATATTCTTATGTTTTATTTATATATCGTTATTTAACCCTACAGTATTAAGGTGTGCAACATCACGCTAGTAATTGTCTAAATCAGAGTTTCTCAAACTTTTTTATATCATAGATCATTTGCCATATTTTCCGGTTTGGGGTAGACCCTGCGTACCTAATATTGAAATTTTGCAAATTCATCAACTCCAAACGTGATTTGACAGCTGGTATATAGTGCTACTTACATTAAAAGATTAAAACTTTTAACTGCAGTGAGGTGTAGTGTGAAAAACTTAAAAACCACATGTTAATTTTATTACATTTATTAATTAAATTAAAATTTAGTATCTGTTACATAAAAAAAAGTTAGCAAAAAACAAATGCTTTTAATGGGGTGGATGAATCTGATGCTTTAATAACAGATTCTGAACATTTGGCATCAATTTAGTCAGGTTTAATCTTAAATCTCCTCCTATTCTGTCCTTTTTTTTTTTTTTTTTTTTTTTTGGTTAGGAGATTGACAACCGCGTTGAAACTTTTTTCACCAGATATAAGGATGAAAAAGCAGTTAAAAACTTTCTCGCGATATTCCCCATAATATGGGATAAGTAACAGGTATGTCTTAATGAAGCCAGAATTTCTAATAGCCATTTTTAAACTATAATTAAATCCTTCATTAGTTCTTATTCTCATCAGTTCCTTTTGTAATACGACATCTGTTTCTTCAGTGTCACGATATTGATTAATAATCCTCTGTGGTATTACCATAATAAAAACATCCTTACACCTAGTTTCAAAAACTGAAGAGAGGGCATTTAAATGTTGAATGTTGGTCTTTTCCTGGCACTTTGTCTGAAGCAAACTGGGAAAGTGAGAAAATTCGCGTGGCATCCAATATTTTGCTTCATTAGTTTGACTCTAGCAAGAAGCGTTAAAATGATTAATGTTTTAATCAAATTAAGGCTGCCACCTTGTAACTGCAAGTTGGCCTCATTAAATTTAGGGAACAAATCTATGAAGTAAGCACTGTCTGGCTTCCGCTTGATAAAATTTTCTCTTAAAATTGAATCTTTAGCATCCAAAAATTCTAAAACAGTCTTAGAAAGTCATGTCAAACATAAGCCTTTCGACACAGCCAATGTACTTCAGTATGAAGGAGATCACACAACTGCGCAAATAATCGCGTATTGAAAGCATTGCTTCGAATTCGGTTTATTATATTGATGACTAATTGAAGAGACTCATATAATCTACCATTCAGATTTTTAGCAAGTAAACGCAGTCGTTGAATGACGCAGTGTATTGCTATCACTCCGGGTACATTTTATTTTAAATGGCTTATAAATCCACGATAGTGCCCGATCAGCACAGGTACTCCACCTGTTGCTGTTGATATTATATTTGATGAAGGTATTGCTTTTTCCCATGAAATATTTTTCAAAACTTTAAATATTGATTTGCCTTTAGTATAGTTTGTCCAAGTTTTTGCGAATAGTAGTTCTTCACATAACAAATTGAATATCTGCCACTAATAATGCTTTATTTCCGGCTAAAGTTTCCTCCAGCTATTTTGAGAAATGGGTCTCTTGCAAATAATTACATAAAAAGCTTTCAATATCATAACCCATTTCATCAGTACATCTTTGAACTGTGGTGTTGCGTAAAGAAATTGTTTTAATGATATCAGAGGCAGGTTTATTTAAAACAGCTTTTAAAACTTCTTCAATGCCTGGCAAAATTAACTCTTCTCCGATAGTAAGCAATTTTCCGGATTTCGCTATAAGTAGTGAGTTAATGTAAGACGCCTGCAAACCATTACGACTGACGTCGACGCAAACATTCTGTCCGTCGTCGTTCTCTTCTGATGTTTTTCTTTGAGTGCTTGAAATTTTTTCAAATCTTTACTTATTTTATCAGAATGGCATCTTCTCAGATGATCCTTCAATTTAGATGGTTTCATAACCTCATTATTTAAGATTTTGTTACATAAAAGGCACATAATCAATATTTTGTCCCACAATTACTGAATAAAACGGAACTTCAAATAACCAATACTGTACTGTCTACATTTCTTTTTAGATTCAGCCATGTTTAGTGTTAGTTACCTGAGGAAAAATTCAGTTATTCACAAATAAGACATGACAAAAAAAAAAAAAAATCCAGGTGTAAAACCTTATTGTATTCAAACATTTTAACGTATTCTTCAAAAGTTGATGAACATCTCTTATTAGCTGAGTTGAAGCGATTCCTGCTCTAGAAGACTGATGCTACTCTTCACCAAGTGGGTAAAAGAAATGAATCATGTAGGTTAAACGTAATAAGGTATAATTTTAAAGATAGAGAAGTATTATGGTACCAAATGTTAAAAAACTTTGAAAAAGGTAACTGATGAGGATTACGCGAGATTTAACTACGCGCATCTTTAACTACGAATTTCAAAACTAAAAGTTTGTAAAAAATAATGTACTTACGTACTTAATTCACGTGTACTTAGCAGAATGGAGAGTTCCAATAATTTTTAAATTATCTTAAAGGTGGAATTTTAAAGTAAGAATTTTTCAAAATTACATACTTTGATATATTGGCATTGCTTAGGCTATCTCGGATATAGGGAAAACACTGAAAAATCCTTGTTAAATACAGAAATGCACAAAAAGGTGGAGGGGGGGGGGGATCCACCTATTTCGAACAATGTGTCACTCCCTGGTGGAAATAAAGAAAATAAAGTTTAATATGATATTTGGCAAACATATCCGATGTGATACATTATAAAAAACTATAAGCATGTCCATTATTTTAACAATACTTTCTTTCTTAGAATTTAAAATAGTAAAATGAATTTGAAATTTTTATTTACCTATTCATATTTTTTTTGTTGCATATCGTTAGCTTAAAAATGGCCCTTAAAGCAAATCTAGTTTAGAAGAAAACAGACAGTACACGGTTATATCATTAAGAAATTAAATTTTATGTATGATTTACGAAAATCAATAATGCTTTAGTTTATAATAAATAGTAGTTTTTAAATCACACCGTTTAATGAATGAAAAAATTCTTACTGTGTTATTTCAGCTAATCGACTGCGTTTTATCTTATGTTTGAGCAAGAGTGCATACATTTTTCCTCAGGGAGTTTTCCTTTCCCAATGTAAGCAAGTGTTGAGAATTTTTATATTAATGTAATTAATATTCCCATTTTTGAAATTTCTTCACCTTTTTTCAACCGCCAGACGTGTTTCTTCCGCCCCCCCCTCTCCAGTTCTACTTTTAGACTGAAAGTGGTGAGGGAACCTTAATTGACACAGATACATTTAATTCTGGAAGTTTATAGTGTAGATAGAGATATGTGTTTGTATTATAATATACTATGAAAGCAAGTACGTAAAACCTGTGTATGTTGATTATTCCATTCATTGCTAGCTAAAATTAAAAATCATGACCTGTTTAAATGAGAGCCACTATTGTAGACCTCCATTCACCCCTCATCGACCTCCCCCCCAGTTTTTTTTCAATAACATGGACGCCTTGCAAGTCGTCGACCCCTGGGGTTCGATATAGACCACTTTGGGAATCAATGGTCTAAATCACTTTGGTCTTAAAACTTTTTCAAAGCAGGGAACCCCTAGAACTAGGTGTTTTTGTGGAACTCCTATAACTAGAAAGTATTTTCGTGGAACCCTATTCCACACACACTTAGAAGAATATATTTTAAAATAATATTTAAAGTAGATCAACATGATATATACTTTATATAAAGGCAATTATAAAAAGTATTACATTTATTTTTTAAAACTTTTATATATTCTACATTAAATATAATTAAATCATTAATAACCTTAATCTATATGATCCAAGTGTTACTTACCCATGTATTATGTGCTTGTGCATTTCTTCACACAAACTGTCGAAGTCTTGGTCTACTGAGATTAACTGCAATCTCATTACATATTCCGAGTTTAATTTGTTTCTATATTTTGTTTTTGTAGCCACTCATGTCGAGAAATATTTTTTCACTTATATACATTAAAATGTTTATAGATGTGTGAGAAATACTGTGATGGGAATAAGTTGTTCTTTACTGTAGGTTTTATCCACAGATGCAAAAAGGTGCATTTTTCATTAGAAAACTAGTTAGTTTTGCTAGGCATTGTACTAACGAGTATAAAATTATCTCGTAGAACCCGGGATAGTAAACCGTAAAATATTTACGATTTAGTAGGTAGAACATATAAAGATAAAACGTTATAATATCCTTTTATAATAAGAATTAAAAAAGTATTGCAAAATATAGTTATGTACAAATAAAATTTTCAGTTTTTTAACGACAGAGATAAGCTTTAAAAATTCTTGAGAGTATACAAACTTCATACAAAACGTAAATTCATTTTTTATAAGTTTCTTTTCGATTTTTTTTTATTGTGACTCGTGGAACCCCAGGGTTCCGCGGAACACAGTTTGAAGACGATTGGTCTAAATCAATGGTCTTCAAACTGTTTCGACTCTCGGGACTCTTAGAACCATAAGAGCTTTCGGAGAACCCCATTCCACACATACACCCACACACATGCCTTAAAGGGATATTTAAAGTAGATCAACACGTTATAGGTACTTAAAAGACAATATATATATATATATTGTGTGTATATTTGGTGTTTAAAGATTTTAATGTAGTTTTAATATAATTTACTCAAAATAATAATTTGTGATGCAAGTGTCACCTACCCTTGCAATATATTTAGTCACTGGGATATGTGTTTGAAGTTTTTAACACAAACTGTCGAAATCTAGGTCTATTAAAATTATCTGCGATCGCGTTTCATATTCTCTGTTTAATTTGTTTCATATTTTATTTTTGTATCCACTCACGTTGAGGAATATTTTTCACTTAAATACGTTGCTCTGATTGTCATTAAAATGTTTATAGCTGTGTGAGAAATTATGTGTATTTTGTATGAATTTGTAACCTAAAATTTAGCTGTTCTCGTTTAAATTTTGATTTTATTGTCGAATTTGTTCATATGTCAATATCAGTTGTTTCCTCTCCTTTCTATGTAGATGTTTTTTTTTTTGTTTTTGTTTTGTTTCTCTTTCCACGAATGAAAACAGGTGCATTTTCCAATAGAGAACTATTTAGTTTCGCAGAACATTATACTAACTTTATTGTGACTCGTGGAACCTCTGGATATACCTCATCTAACCCCAGTGTTCCGTGGAACACATTTTGAAGACCATTGGTCTAGATCATCACTAGTTAGCTTTATTTGAGACGAAATTCCACAATGCTTTGTGCATTCTCTCGTGAAAATGTTATGTTTGAGATACGTATGGTGTATGAAAACTCCTCTTGTAAAAATTAAAAAATACCTCTTAAAAATAAAAACGCAAGCGATACAAAAGCATTTGGTATTAAAACCCATGTCATATAAATTTGCAACAACCAAATGGGATCTTCAAAAATTTTTGTATATAATGTTAAGGTATCCGACTACGTTCGGAACCATGATTTTAAAAAAGCCCATAAATGGATAATTTTCATGATATTTAGTGTCACTTAGATTAGAATACATGTATACAATTGTTTTAAGGACATTATGACAAAAAAATTATTTAAATACAATATTTTGGCAAAAAATTAACTTAGAATAACCTTTTTTCCAAATGTTCTCCTTTTGTAAAAAATGCTTCTATTGTATTAATATTTCGCCTGTATATAGCTCAGACCTCTGTACACAGGCTCAACTATGATTTTTGAAAAATTCAAATTATTTTCAGAGTTACAACCATTTGAAATAATTATGGGCGTATTTTCTTAAAATTTCTCCCTTCTGTTTTCGTAAAACATGGATTAACCGACTTCCGAGTTATGCATTTCAAAAATTCTAGTTGAGCCTCTGTACAGAGGTCTGAGTTATATACAGGCAAAATATTAATACAATAGAAGCATTTTTTACAAAAGGAGAACATTTGGAAAAAAGGTTATTCTAAGTTAATTTTTTGCCAAAACATTGTATTTAAATAATTTTTTTTGTCATAATGCCCTTAAAACAATTGTATACATGTATTCTCTAATCTAAGTGACACTAAATATCATAAATATCCATTTACGCGCTTTTGCAAAATCACGGTTCCGAACCGTAGTCGGATACCTTAAGGTGAAAAATATTAAAAACTGTATTGACTGTAAAGTAGTGCTTCGTATTGCTATACGCACAAAAAGAAAATATGGCCATCATGGAACTAGTAACAGTCATAAATTATAATTTATTTGAAATTAAATTTATATGAGCGTATGAAATGCTGTTGTATTTATAAATGCCAATTTTTTCTCGGTTTGTTCTACCTATCATTTTTATGTGTTTTCTAAAGTTAATATATATATATATATATATAGATAGATCCTTTAGAAGCTTTATTATTCTTCTACACTGCATTTTAAGTTATATAAGTTGTTTATTATTTTTAAAATTTCAATTGAATTTATAATTTTATATATGTGTTATACTAGAGATAGGGCCTATGAACTTCATCTTATATAAGAAGTCCACATGGGGGGGGGGGGGGACGGAGTTAAGAACCTTGAAAGAAACTTAAATTGGTTATTTGTGAATGGCTGGATTTAAGCTTTCGCTACTAAATTTTGTTTAAAACACCATATTTCTCCCACGTGTCTTTTTATCTAGTAGAAATGTTTTGAATGTAAATGACGCACGTTACTCTTCTGTCATCCATGTGAAACAGAATTCATCTGACCAGGTGACTTTCTGTCATGAATCCTTGCTGCGACTAGCACTTTGTTGACGTTTCATGTTCTCTTGTCAGTGGAGAGTTGTTACAGCTGTTGTACTTTATAAGTGCTGCGAGCAAATCACCTGGTAATAACAAACTAGTTTTTTCTTCAGGTTTTCAGAACATGTGTACTTATTGTTCAGATATTGGAATATTTTGACGGTGAATAATTAATATATGGTATCATCTAGGCCAGAGGCTCCCAAACTTTTTTGCTTCATAGACTCCCATGCCATGGTTTTCGGTAAACCCCTGCTTACCTAATATTAAATTTTTGTAAATTTATCAACTTAAATGTCTTTTTTACAGCTGGTACTACTACTTACTTTAAAAGAATTAAATTTCTAACTGTAGTGTAGTGTTTAAAACTTAATATACACAAGTTAATATGTTAATTAATGAAATTAAAATTTAATTAATACATAAACAACTGTTACATAAAATAACTGAACAACAAATAAATGTTTTTAATGAGAGGGATAAATCTGGTTCTTCAATAACTAATTTTCAACATTTGACATCTTGTCAAGTTTAACTCTAAATCTCATTAGTTAATAGTACCTAGTGTTTTTTTTTGGAAATTGGTACCGTGTTTTAATTCCTTCTCACTAGAAAAACCAATTAAAAACTTTCTCAAGGTGTTCCATATTTCGGGATAAATAACAGGTATTTTTTTT
>BMAV01024329.1:510826-549747 GCA_019973955.1 Trichonephila inaurata madagascariensis | reverse complement strand
TCATGTTTTGATATTTTGTTTAATACAAAATTTAATTACATACTTTTCTATTTTTTAGTTTATATGAAAATAAAAAATGAAGTAGTACTGCATTATGAGTAATTTATATATATATATTTTAATGTTAAATATTTGTAGCATTTCTTGCTTGGTCATCTTGCTTTTCATCCGGTTCCGTTGATATCCAACTGGTACATGAACAACCAGGTGGTGCTATTGTTTTTGAGGGTGATCGTGTCTAGCAAGCTACGATGTCCTCCTAAGTGGTCTCTTGAGGTCCCTAAATTTTGATCAGAGGAATAAGAGTTTCTCATCTGTTAAACATGTAATATTGGTTATTCCTTCCCTAAACATCTCTCCTGTTTCGGACATGAAGAATTTGATTGTTTCCTCCTTGTCTTGGACTCATTGATCCGATCTAGCTAATGTGGAGGGTAGAACCCGCAACCTATGGATCCGAAACCGCGTTACGTGACCACTAGACAAAAGTGATCATCCCTGTTCGGAGACTGTTAGTGGCTTATGTAGATACCTCCGCTACAGATCTATCGGGTAGAAGGGCTGAGAGAGATGCACGTTAAATCTGTCGAGGCTCAAAATCCTTACATTAGCGTGGTATTGAAGTTTGAAAAGTGGAGTGCCAGCACAGGTGCCATCCTGGTCACTTGACTAAGGATTCAAAATTACGAGGTACGTTTCCAATAGCCTTCGTGTTTTGGAATATGACATTAATAAACATTCAGTCGTTTACAAGAATTAAGGTACACTGAAGAAACAACTGTGAATATAAGAGAAGTGTGTGTGTGTGTGAGAGAGAGAGACATCTCATGGATTACCCCGACATGAAAATAGGAGTTGTAGAATCATAAAATATACCAAAACGAAACATAAATAATCTAACTATTAATCGGTTTGCTTACTCGAATTATGAAGGAAGATCAACTTTAGCGCAGTAATTATAACGGATTTATCGGTAAGCACCAAACAAGATGCCGGCTTGCCGATAATACTCTTTCAAATAAGCTGATAATGATTCTCAGAAGACACACGAATTCGATCCAATTCCATCTGAAACCTGCTCAGATTGCCTCAATATATATGATTTACTCTAAAAAAAGGCCGAGGAATATATATATTTTTAATTTCTAATGGCTGATTATGAACAGTTGTTAACAGAGTTCATCAATCTACCTAGTACATCACCGAAAGCTGGTATCTCTTTTTACTGCGGCGCCATATTGGCGGATACCAATCGCCGCAGGTAATTTTGACGCCCAGTTTTCTCCCCAGAGGGAGGCTTTTGAGCTCTGACAATGCGAACCTGTACTGGGATTTTTATTTTGCTTATAGCACCCCCAGGGGTCTTTTACATGCCGTATAATCATACGACATGGCTGCTGTCGATTTTCTGCATCATGAAAATCCACCAACTTGGGTTGAACCCGCAACCTTGGTTACAGAAGGCCAGCGACAAACCAACCACGCCACTCAGCCGACACGCCTAGGAATATTGTCTAGGTCAATAATTGTGGGCCGCGGTAGCCTAGTGGTTATGAACACGGAATCGCGTGGCTGGCGTGTCATGAGAGCCACTGAAGACCTGCTGTGTAGAGGGGCAGCTGCGTGTTAAATCTGTCGAGGCTCTAAGTCCTCCCGTTGGCGTGGTGAGAAAGTTCGGAGAGGGGATGCCAGCTCAAGTGTCGTCCTCGTCACTTGACCATAGTTCAAAATTATGAGGAACGTTGCTGAAAGCCCTCGTGTTGCTTTGTGCTGTGACGTCAGTAAACACTAACGTGGTCAATAATTGCTATCTGACAATATAATTGCATACTATATTTACCTTCATTTCACATCGCTTTATATGCATCTCTTCATCTGCCTATAACGCTTTCGCCGTAAGAAAGTGACCCAGTTAAACTTTCAATAAAACCTTAAAGAATAAAACTCATGTTAGTTCTGGGAGGAAAACTTCGGTACAGACCGGTACAACATATAATTATGGGAAAGAAAGCCTAAAACAATTATCGCTGATTCAGGATTGATATCTGGAAAATGTTCAGGTGCTGTAAAATTATTTAGAATCCAGTAACCCAATATTATTAATTCCTTCAACCTAGAATTAAATTTGCTACAGAAAATGTGTAAATGATACTTTTTCGTGCGATTTTAAGTTTCTTTCGTACGTTTCAGTAGCTGTTGTGTAGTTTCCAAAAAATTAAGAGGAAAAATTGATTGCTAAAGGTATTCGTAGACAGTTCTTCATAAATAGGGTCCAAAGAAAAACGTTAGTCTTATTTGCTGTCTTGAAAATATGCAAAAGAAAACACAAAAACGTTACTCCATGATAAATTGGAGCTGCGCATGACAGGGCATGGAACTTTAAAAAAGAAAAAAAATGGGATATGGCCTTGAATGTTGTCAGCAACTAATAATAATTTGAAAATGCGAAGTCTATACCTAGTAGTGCAACATTAATTAAAACAGAGCCTTTTAAAGTTTTTTTTTGCCCAACGTTGGTGTCCGCGGTAGCCGAGTGGTCAAGGTATCGGATCGTGGCTGGCATGCCATGAGTTCGAGCCCAGTACCACTGAAGCCCCGGCCGTGTAAGGGAGCGATGCACGTTAAATCTGTCGAGGGCTCAAGCGTCCTCCCGTTGGTGTGGTAGTTAGGAGAGGGGGTGCCAGCTCAGGTGTCGTCCTCGTTACTTGACCATGGTTCAAAATTACGCAGTCCATCGCCAAAAGCCCTCGTGTAATTGAACAGTACGACGTTAATATTCACTCACTCACTTTCGTCTAACTGGTCGAATCG
This sequence comes from Trichonephila inaurata madagascariensis, assembly GCA_019973955.1. Lineage (NCBI taxonomy): Eukaryota > Metazoa > Arthropoda > Arachnida > Araneae > Nephilidae > Trichonephila > Trichonephila inaurata. Next base: position 546,936 of record BMAV01024329.1, on the reverse strand, counting down.
GTTAAATGGCATAATCTCGTCACACTCGTTAAAAAAAAAAAAGTTATCTCACAGTTTTTATGTAATTACTTAAAATAATAGATTTGACTTTTTAGAATCGCATTTTGTCAGTACCTTAATGACTTATATATGAAATTTTTATTTTGTATTATTTTTGGGCTTGCTATGTATCTGGCTTGTATCATCAAGATTTATTAGCTTGAGGTTAAACGTTTGGTTGAGAGTTTCTTTTGTATGTGCATGTTTTAATTTGCGTTCAGTGTTCGAAGATGGCCGAGGGGTCATGGTCGGGAACTCGCTGCCGTCGTTGTCGAGTCGTGGGTTCGAGTCCTGATGCCAGTGAAGACCCGCCGTGTAGAGTGAATGATGTATGTTAAATTTGTTGAGACTCGGTTTCTTAGAAATTCTGTGGAAGTTTTGAGATTGGGTGCCATCTCAAGTTGTCGCTCTCGTCACTTGACCATGGTTCAAAATTGTTGGGCTCATGCATAGCACTTCAGGGATTTTTGTGTTAGTGCATCTTATATATGAGTTTTTTTGAAAGCATTTTTTCTATTCCTCTAGGTTTTCTTTTACATTATAAGTGTAATGAGATATTCGTGCCATTTTTAAATTAAAATGTATTTCGTTTAAAAGTTCCTTTTGTAAGATCCTTTGATGGTAAGAGTTATTAGTGAAGAATATATTTCTTATTTTTGTATTCAATGAAAAAGTGGAAACGTAGTTAAAGACCTTTTTTTTAATGTGATCCTTTAACAAAGGATTGTGAATTTGAGTCGTGAATCCCCAAAAGACTACCCATGCTGAATAATGGAAGTTGTTGCATATTAAATAGAACTATACCTCCAAATTGTCATGCAGTGTGGATATTAGTAGAGCGTGTACTGTATAATAATAATTAAATACAATAATAATAGAATAATATATAGAAAATAATTATAGAAATATATAATATATATAATATATAATAATAACAGAATATATATATATATATATTAATAATAATAGGATAATATATAGAAAATAATAATTATAGAAATATATAATATATGTAGTATATAATAATGTCGCCCAGCCAGTATGGTGGCTATTACCCTCGGCTTGTAACCAAGTGGGTTCGGGTTCGAATCCCGAGTAAGACATGGTTGTATCTTTTTCTGGAAAGAAGTCGATCTTTCGCCCGTAATGGATTCCCGTCTCGAAAGGAAAACAGCGCATCCCTTCATGTTATTTGCTGGGGTCATCATCTGTAATAAATGTGTATATTTTTCTGTTGTATTGTATGGTATCTGTTCTTCTTCACTTGTATTTCATATGTTCCCAGGATAAAAAACACACAACAGCAGTATATAATAATAATAGAAATATATATAGTATATAATAATAGAGAAAATGCACACTAAATTTAAACGCATACCTCTCTTTTCTTTGATAAATTTATGAAGGCAAGTATATGGACAGAGTATATTGTTTTACTTTCAAAATAAAATGTTCAAATATTTGATAACCCAGTTTGCATTACATCTGCATATTTAGCTATTTCTTAATTTTTTTTTCTTTTTTTGTCTAAATTAGTCATTATTATGCGAAAACTCAACTGACTACTCAAATCTCATCTGATGTGTGTGTGTCTTAAAAATAAAATGAACGCATATATCTTAAAATGCTATATATAAGATACTAATACTAATTCGGTGTTTTATAGTACTACATTACTTTATAGTTTACTATGAAGTATTTTACGTTTTTTTGCGTTAAAACAATTTTAAAGTTGATAATTTGTAGTCTCTTTGTGTGAAAAGTTTTTAATTAGCAATTAAATTTTTATTTACATCTTTTAAGTTTTACAAATTGTAATTTAATTTTGTATTCATTTTTTTGGAAAAACACCAATAACAAATTAGCATGTGTTAAAGTTTTATGTTTTACATATATACAACATTTGATCTGGAAATTTTAAATTGCATTTAGAACCACAATAATGTATACGTCGAAGTAAATAAGAAATGTTAGTGTGAATGTGCCAATGAAACATTAAGAATAAACCTCAACACAAAATGTTTTCTTTCAGCCGTTTTATTTGCAGTTGTAACTAGTGATTTCTTGTATTTATTAACATTAATGGTTTTGGATGTTGTGAAATCATGTAATTTACTGTATTTTAGTAAAATTGCGTATGTGTAAAGATGTGAAAAAATGCTTGGTATGAAGTGTTGTTTATTTTGCATAATTTGCTCCATTTTCATATTCATCTTGATTCACATTCTTTATTTTTTTTAACTGTTTATATTTCCTTTCTTGTGCTGTAATTTCACTTTTAATATTCAGAATGCATAATACTTAGCCCGCATGATTTCTATTAACTATACATTTTAATTCAGTCATATTTTATTTTGATAACTTTATGATGTAATTTCTTTCTCTTTAACGTTTATATTTACATTTTAATGCTTAATTTATTAATAGCAAATGGAACTTATCACTTCAAAATATTGGTCCCTTCTGTTGCTGCAGGAGCTATTATTGGCAAGGGGGGAGAAACGATTGCACAGTTACAAAAAGAGGCTGGAGCTAGAGTTAAAATGTCAAAAGCAACGGATTTTTATCCAGGTAAGTTTTGAAATTTTATTGTTAATTTTAAAGTTAAGAAATAATATTGATATATATTGCATGGTGTATTTATACACGGATTTGAAATTACCTTTCTCATAAGTGAAGATCCAAGGTAAAAATTGAGTAAAGTGAATGAGAGATTGAATAAAAATGACTTATCTTAGTTTTATCACTTTAGTGTAGGGAACTTAACGCTTGAGATAGTGATTGATTGAATATTAACGTCGCACTGTTCAGCTACAGGAGGGCTTTTGGCGACGGACCACGTAATTTTGAACCATGGTCAAGTGACGTGGACGACACCTGAGCTGGCACCCCCCTCTCCTAACTACCACACCAACGGGAGGACGTTTCAGCTCTCGATAGATTTAACGTGCATCGCTGCCCTACGCGGCGGGTCTTTAGTGGTACTGGGCTCGAACTCGTGACAAGGCAAGCCACGGTCCGATACCTATACCACTCGGCTACCGCGGCCCTTGAGATAGTGAAACTTGGGTGAAAAGTAAAAAATGTAACTGAGCATAATTTTTGTGATTGTGCCAAAGCGTTGTGACGATTTGGGAAAACTTATGAGAGTTGCCTGACACTGAAGAAATTATATTATTGATTTATTATGTCTACAGCTATTAATTACAATAATGTTATGTAGATCCGAGGATTTTATGCACAACAGTCATAAAGAAAATAAACAGTTCTTTAAGAGCGATGCGAATTTATTATTAAAAATCCAATCCTTTAAATACAGGATTCAGCAGCAATATTCACAGAGTAAATATCCGAAGATCTTCACACCTTCAACAGCAATCAAACATAATAATCAGTGTTTAAAAATACACGTAAGTAAAGATTATTCACAAGCACAGCCGAGTTAATCGCTAGTCAAAACAATCCTCACTACTCGCTGGTTTAATTCAGACTCCTCGCCGTACCGGCGAGCATCTTTTTATAGGCGCGACAGAAACTTCCAGAAATATAACAGCTCGTGTCATTGAACGTGACACTAGTGGAGAGATCTACTACTTTCTAGAAGATTCCCGAGGGTTCCGAACTCGCCAACATGGTCGCCAACTTGACTCTACCGCCAAGATTTCGCCAAGTTCTCATTGGATCGCCATTATAACGTAAGGGGCGGCATTGCTTGTGAATGGTACAATTTTAACATGAAATAAACATAACATAGAGTAATATAAATGCATTAAACACTCAAATACAAATTATTTACACTATTTACACAAAATTCGTAACAATAATTACATTTAGGTACAAGTTATTTAAACTAATGAGTATTTCAATACTACAGAAAATTTGTTTGCTGAAAGAGGAGGCAAAACACCGTCTCTTATCGAGTGTTTCAGGTGGACTGTCCTCTCCACTCTCTTTGGGTGGGAGCGGTCCCTTCTTGCACCTCGAATATCACTCAAGGTTCGGCTTACAGGTGGAATGTTGTTTTCTCACGACCATCGGTTGTCGGCGCGATGTCAGATGAAAGGACTGCGATATTTTAGGGATGCACGTACGGATATGAACGGCGTTATGCTAACTGTAAAAAAACCGATCTTGAAGTTGTGAGACGAGAAAACACTATAGCGTCATTTCTTCAGACATTAATTTAGACAAATACTAACCGAGGGTGCAGCTGTTAGTTTTTCGACAGAAGGTAATCATCAGGTGGCTGCAGCGATTATAATGTTGATCTGTATACCTGTCTATGTTCAAAATTTGCTTTGTTGTAGCCCACTATGAATATTTAAATTTATTGCGAATTTTATATATTCGTGTTTTAGTCTTGTGATGTATAGAAATATATTTTTTTTAAATGACAACTTTTCTTGAGATTCAGGGATGAGGGAAATCGCTTACAGGGAGAGAGAAGTTAGGAGAGGGGGTGCCAGCTTAAGTATTGTCTTCGTCACCTGACCATGGTTCCAAATTACGAGGTCCTTTGCCAAAAGCCATCGAGTAGCTGGATAGTGCGACGTTAATATTCACTCACTCGCGCTATAATAAATCCATCAAGATGTAGTTGTACATTCTTCAATACCCAAACTGAAAGAGATATCATTTCAAAACAGATATTTTTTAGATTGGGAATTTGCTTCCTCTGGTAATATGTATACAAATACAAAATATTAGGATATAATAATTTAACTGATAGCTGAAGTATATTACAAAAATTATTAGCAATTTTTTTTCTCAATCTCTTGGTAGTGTCTAATCACCGTCGTTTATTTGAATTCCTTATAATAAGCTTCTGAAAAGAATTTAATTACTCAAATCATCAATTTTTTGTTCATTCTTCTGATAATAGATGAGAAACAGGTGGAAAAAATATTAATGAGTTATATTTATTTTTAACATGGGTAATCAAAAACATGATTTGAAACATAAAGATAAAGATACTACATTTTTTTAAAATAATTTTTTTCCAAAAATATAGTGTATTATTACTAAGAAAAATTATTTCTAAGCTGTCAAACTTAAAAAAATATGACAGAAAACAAATACAAAATATGAGCACCTACATTCTTAGGCTTATATTTTCAATGTAATTATATAGTAAATTATTAGAGTTTTTATATTCCTGTAATGTTTATAAAAATGATCGGTAGAAAGATTTAAATATGTTCTAATGATACTTGGAAAATATTTCATAATTTTTAATCACTAATACTTTTATATTCAGTTTCATAAGATGCTGTAAAATCTATACTACATCTAACATTATCCTTGCTATATCATTATATCATTAGCTTAAGATAATACACTACTTGCTCTATTAAAATCAAATGCAAAATATTTTATTTCTAAATTATAGTAATTTGTTTAATGAGATATTTTAAATCTTTTTTAAAAATTAAATATGATAATCGATGAGAGTAAATGCAAAATCTGAGCTTACAACAGTTTTTAATTAAAAATGAAGCAATTTTTTTTACTTTTCGTATATCTCAGTTGCAGAATAAGTTATTCTGACAATGCTATTTAAATGTGCTGTCTTGTCATGGATAAATTTTCAAATTTATTTATATATATTTAAAGGTTAAAGATCATGTAAGCTTGAATTTAACATTTATTTTCCAAATATAAAGAAAATTGTTTACATTCGTATGTTAAAAGTGTAAAATATTCATTTTTCAACATTCATTCAAACTTTCCTTTTGTATTGGAAAAGCAAGTGTAAAATATAAAAACAAGTATATTTAATGTTTCATTGATCTTTTTATGTCTTTATATTTTGACTTATAATTGAAGACTACAAATTACTCAGTTAATCCCTGTGACTCATTGATTCTGATGTATTATTGAAGTGTTGTTGAATGAGAGGAATTAATGAGAAATGGGTTGTAACTCTTACCTAACTTTTGGACCTAACTTTTAGAATAGTAGTTAGTATTGAATAGTAGCATAATATGTTTGTGTGTGAATTTATAGTTTTCAATCAACTGAAAGATTTTAAATACAAAAGATCTTATAAATATTAAGTTTGGACTGAAATTTCAAGTACAAAATAAGATTTAATTTCGAATTCATTTACTAGTTGTTGCTCAGATTTATAAGGTTTGTTATAAATAACACTGTGTCACATTTGTTTCATTATTATTTAAAATAAGTGTTAGAATGTTTGTGCTAATGTTTTTAGGAAAACATAACATTTCAAATTCTACCATTATAGAAAAATTCTGATTTACAGTTTGCACTACCATTCTCGAAAATTCTGTATTAATCTAGATATGTACAAGTCCAAAAATGAGGAATATGTTTTTGAGTGCTCTTACAGTTGTGAAATACTCTTGTTCTTACAGTTGTACTACTGAATTAACTAGTTTCTTCCTTATCTTGCTTTAATTATTACCATTCAAATGTTACTAAACTTTAGATCTTTCATTTTGATTTGTGAACATATTTGTCATTGTTCTTCAACTAATGTATTGATGCATTACAATCATTACTGCTTATTGTCATTATTTTAAATAATTTCTATAAAACAAAAGTGAATAAATTTTGACTTTTCTTCTGAGAAATTCACATGCTAATGTCCAAATACAACATATATACAATTTTGAGACTTTTTCCTTAGTGTACATCATTATCAAAAGCTTCTTCTCGTTCAGATTTGATAGATTATTTTGAATCAAAGCTTGCTTCTATTCTGATACATTTTAAGAAAAACTTTTGGTCTTGTAGTGGTTATAAATTTACTTTGTATGATATTATTTATTTCCAATTATCTTTCTAGGAACTACAGAAAGAGTATGCTTAATTACTGGAAGTATCGACGGTATTATACGTATCCATGAATTTATAATGGAAAAAGTTAAAGAAAAACCTGATCCTAATGCTAAAATGGCTATTGATTTTGATCATAAACAACCAGCAGAACGAGAAAAACAAGTAGGTTAAGTACATTTTCATTTTCTGGAATGTTTTCTTTATTAACTTGAAATGTTCTGTCATTAAGACGACTGAGAAAGTTGAGTTTTGCTTACTGAGCAACTACATATATATATACAGTAAGACCCTGCTTCACGCGGGGTATATGTTCCTTCAGAGTAGAGCGTAATATGAAACAGCGTTAAACGAGGTTATCTCACCATGTAAATAATGGGGTTAGGAGAAGATGGGTAGTATATTGGTCAGGTATTTTACCATTAAATTTATTAATTATGTTTTTTTTATAACAAAACAAAAATTTATTTCTTGCAAATATAGAAACATAATAATTGAATATACATATTGTTATAAATAAAATTCTAAGTCAGTATGCTTACATTTTAGATCATTCAGTCTCTTCTGTATTTCCAATTTTCTGCCTTTTTATCAAGAAGGTAGATTGGCTTAATGGCATATTGCATTCAATTTCATCATCAATCCATATAGAAAGTCGTTTTTCCATTTCCTCTATTGTATTATTTCAAGAACGGGTAATTCTAGTTGCAGAGCTTGTCGTAGTTGCAGTTACCGATTACGGTATATTTTCTTTATTCTTAAGAATGGTCCTTATTGTTGAAGTTGCCAAATTCAATGCAGCACCAATTTGAGATTGACGTTCACCAGTATCTAATCTTCTAATCACTTGCATTTTAGTTTCTTGTGAAATGCTTTTTTTATGCTTTATTTTCGTGTTTTTTATTATTACCTGTGATAAAAACTAAAAATCATAATATTTGTCACTATAGCAGTCGTTATATTATATAAATTTATACTTACAATAACGTCCACAAATGTTTGAAATGATAAAAATACATTCCTGTAACACCGCAGGAAAGAAGAAACATAGATAAGCTGCGTTGGATATTGGGAAGCCTAACTCTGCGTGCAATTTCGGGGAATTCCCGCAATTCAAATAAAAGAGCTTTCAATCGAAACAGCGTTAAGCGGGGTCTTACTGTACTTGTGACACAAGTAGAATATCTTGATGTATTACTTATGTCTTAAAAGCAATCAAAAAATTGAAGTGAATTTTCTTGTGCACTTCATACTTTTCTTAGATATTCATTACAACTGTAGAAAGTTCATTTGAAGTTTGCAGAACATTTTGCTGATGCTATGAATTATGAAATATATATAGTTGTATGAGACTTTTGATGATTATAGTTAAAGTTCAAAATTTGAAATGCTTACTTGAGTTAATTAATATCATCTATATGGTGCTGCACTAAAAAGTGATATCAGCTCCTGGGGAATGTACTAGGTCTGCAAAGGTTAAAAATGCACAGGCCCATTAGGGAAAAAGAAATGGTTGAAATGTTATTGTAAAATATTCAGAAAACATAAATATTATTTTAAGTTACATGTGATTTTTAAAATCATGGAATATTGAAATTGATTTATTCTTGGTGTTTCCTACATTCAAAAACGTTGATATATTGGATAAAGGCAGTAATACTTCTTAAAAACCTGAAGTGTGGAACAGTGCATCAGTGGAAATATTTTTTGCTAAAAACAATGATGAAATTGTCCCTCAGGTGCTTGGATTATTTTAAAAACAGTTTTTTTACGGGAATCTCAGCAAAAATTTTCGGCGCATATTTTACTATTATTGTTTAATGATTTTCAAGCGATCATTGCTTCTGAAATAGTTATAGATCTTTTTGATTGAGAGAGTATTTAGTAGTTGCAAGTTCAGGACTAAAACAGAAATCCACTTGAGACTAAAATAATGGATGGCTGTTACACAGAGTAAAACACATAGCTTATTGCCAAATTTTAAATAAAATTTTGTGAAACAAAAATGAAAATAAGCGATAAGCAATTTGCGATAAGACGTGCAATTTGACGTATTTTTAAGTATAAAGTTTCATTTTGACCATTAATAAAATGTTTAGTAAAAATAATTTATTCATTTTCATTTATACTATTTATTCTAAGCATGATTAAAAATTTATTACTTGTGTGCTAAGAAGTTCTAAACTTTCTAAAAATGAAATTTCAAGCAATTCATGACTAAAATTCTTTTATTAGTTCATTCTTCAAATATACAGAACCAATGTATTTTTATCTTTAAGCCAAGTGTTTTTCATTGGACTCAAAATTTTTTCAGATGTTGCATTTGAAATAGAGAAAATATATTGATTTATTTTTAAAAATTGTGACTAATCATTTAGACCAGTGATACTCAACTTGCGGCCCGATCATGGCCTATTGCACAAAGGAATTCAGTTATTTAAGAACAATGTGCTGAAAATTTAGTGGGAAATTCTACCAATCAAGCAATCAAATCTATCAATTTTGCTATCAATATGCTTTTTTTGACAGTAGGATGTAAACAAAAAGGGTTTATTCATGGATGAATTAAAATCAAAACTACCCCATAACTCAGTAAAAGACGCTTAAAAGTAAAAATAAAATTTGTGTGTGTGCTTAATAGAAAGTTTAATATAATATAGTAAGCAAAAAAGAAGAGTTTAAATATTTCGATCCAATGTTGCTTTGGACTTATAGTGCACTCCCTCTCATTATTCTCATGTTGCGGTCCGTGTGAAATGCCTGTCATATGTATGTGGCCTGGCAGGAAAAAAAGGTTGAATACTCCTTATTTAGACCCATCTTGGATCATATGGTTGGCTTTTAATATTCGTTATATTTGCTAAAAATCGTTTTAAGTTGATATATATTCTGCGTACAGCAAATCTTGGTCTAGTTCTATTTTAAATGTTAGTAATTTCCATGATTTTATGAAATGTTGCTATTCTTTGCAAAGATAAGTTATATATTTTATAATTGCGGCTTTTGGATGCAAATTATTTCTGGGATTAACTTATAGCTAAATCAAATAAATTATTTGCTTACAATGTAAACCATTATGGAACATCTAAATTATTTCAAATTTTGATAATTTCAAGAACATTTTTTCCATAATGACATTCATTTTTGTGTTCAATCAAGAATTTACATTATTCATTGTTGAACAGACTCCAATTAAAACATTCATTAATTGTTGTTGAAATCTGGAATATGTAGAAAGTAAGATAAACAATTGCGAAAAAAATCGAGAAAATTGACAACTTAAATTAAAAAAAAATAATAATAAGGAGTTGAATCCTCCCCCATATGTTACAAATGTTTGTTTTAGAAATTTTTACCTTTTTGTAGCTCTATTGAAAAGTCACTTAATAGGTAAAATAAAACCTTCCCTCTAAATCAAATTCAGTGCCATTAATATGCCGAATAGTGATAAAAATTAGGGAACAGAACGTCCAGAGAAAAACATTGGGGTGAAATGAGGGTCATATTCAGATTCAAAAGGTAATTTTACGTAAGAATTTGCAGGAATGGTGTCGTTAACAATTTTCATGCAGTGCACTGTTATTATTCTGTCTTCAGATTGTTCTGAAAGAAATAATAATAATAATATGACTATCTATTATTTAGTAACTGGTATTTTCTCATCTTTTTGAAGATTAATTTTGCAAATGCTATTATAATTTTTTTTAGTGGTTAGCACCTGTTATGCTTTTTTACTAACATGTTGGATTGACTTGAAATATCATGTGCTGTATGCTGTACTGTGTATAATTTAAAGTTCAAAGTACTTAACTAATTTCTTGACTCATTGCATTAATGCTTTGTTCTATAATTATTTACATGTTAATGATATCTGTAACCCTGATATATATTAATAATTGCATATTTTTTCCTAACTATTGAAGAAAGACGAGATTTCTGACTTCTATGACCTAGAAAATATGGAAGTTTACTCATGTTAATAGGGCCTTATTCACCTGAATTCTCTTGAGTCACTACTTATTCATGAGGATAACATTAAGACATATTTCATTTTTTTATGTATGTGAAATTGTGTATCAAACTGATGTAACTTAAAATTTTTTATTGAGATTTGTAAATGATAACAGTGTGATCTATGTATTTATAGAATTAATTATTTAAGAGATTTTGGGAGAGAAATGATATTGATCAATGTTTTTTCCCCCCATCAATTTGTAGTATATTGCAAATCATTAATTTTTTTTTCATTAAAATCAATAATCTCAATATTTAAAATAATTAGATTTAATCATAAAATTTCTAATCGGCGTAACATTTTTTTATGTATGCCTCATTTTTTTTATATCCAAGGTAGCAATATACCTCCTTCACTTTATTTTTTAACACCCAAGTATTTATAAAAAAATTATGAAATAATTTTAATTTTAAGGAATTTCAAATACTGATTACATGTAATAATTGTAATTCATATGCTTGCTACTTTTTACTTTGGGGAAAGTATATAATTCTGCAAATTTATATTTTCATGATTATTTGAATTCATTTAAAATTTTACTCATTTTACAAATAACTTCCAGAATTAAATTTAAATTATTCTTTGAAAACAGCTAAATAAGAAAGCATTGAAGAATTTTGCTTAGATAGGATTTTTAATTTAGAATATTGCACTTTTGTTATTACTACAGCTCTTGTTCCCTGGTCAATTATATCTCAGAGTGAAAGTAAATCTCCCACAGTTCTAACTCATTCAGAAAATATATGCATATTTCAATTTTTTTACAAATTTTTGAAATTGTTATTGAATGTGTTCTTTACTGTTGTCAGTTGGAAGCAGTATTAGAAGCAAAATATAATAATTTTTGCATTATATTCGATTAGAAAACATTTTGTGTTACATGTATAAATTTTTTGTGACATTGTTAGGAAAAATTTTGAGTTGTTTTTCATTATCACTACCAGTTTCTATTGTGTATTAGGACTTGTTTCAAACTTCAATGTTATTTAATTTTTCTTTGTAATTTTAGAGGTTCATTTGATACTAGTATTGGTTTCTTTTGATTATTCATGTGACTGTTATTTCCTCTATTAAGGGGGGAAAAAATGAAAATTTTCTTTGTACAAAATATTCTTATTTTAATTCTGCAATATGTAATGACCAAATACTTGCATTAGGTTTTCTTATTATTAATGTTGCATTTTCATTTTATTGCTCCCATAAACTTATGCCTTGTTCTCAATGTGGACTAAATCATCATTTCGGCCCTCCAAGGAAAATTGCCAATGATTACTAAATTGAATAATGTTTGAGAAAGATTAGAAGGAAACTTGTAATTATTTGAATTTATTGATTGTCTCTAACGTTGTTTTTCGATAATACTGTTAAATACATGATTTAATGAAACATTGCACTGTTTTATATTATTGTTACATTTTTGTGAATGTATGATATTCTGAGTAAGTTTGAAACTAGTGGCTAATTCATAAGAATGTATTTTAAATTAAATCTTAGTGATTTAAAAAAATTCTTGAGTTTTTTTATTGCAATTGTTCTTAAGTTCAGTTTATGTAGTTAGTGATTGGTTTAGGTTTATTGTACTTATTCAGAATGTTGAAAGGGAAAAAAAAGCCAGGGAAAATTCCCCGACCAAAATCTGTAATGTGAATTTTTAAACCAAACATGAACAATACTGAAAATAAATATAGCAGTATAATAAATATAGCTATATTTAATTATTATCAAGTTAATAAAAGTGTATATATTGAAATATTATGCACTGTATTTTTAATGAAGGAACTGATAAAAGTTTTAAAAAATGTTGGAAACAATGAATTCTTTATTTAAATTTAAGGTACTGACAGAACATTTTCTTGTTCTCTAATTCCTGCTTTATTATTTTAATTTCACTTGCTATGAATGTAAATACTATGTTAAAGTACAAATCTTAGCATTAGTAACTGTATTTATCTTTCCAAATGGATAAAAATATTGCACTTTAGTGAGCGTGTTTTATTGTTCTTCATCATGTATTAGATTTCATAATATAAAATTAGTGTATTTAATATTTTTTTTAAAATTTAAAATAGACAAGCTTATAAATCTATTAAACAACCGTGATATTTAAAAGAAAAGGAAGGAAATTAGTGAACCGAAAGTCATTTTTTATAACACATTTCTTATATGTATACATTTTAATGTTCTTTAGAAACAATCAATTAGAAATCTAAAAAGAAAAAAAATTCAATTGTATTTGTAATGGTTATCTTGAAATTTTGTAATAAAATATCTTTTCTTTTGTAAGACCTTGGGGAATATCATGGATGCATTTTAATTAAAATTAATGTATCACATATCATAAGGTGTATGAATAATATGCATGAGAGCTAATTTTTTCTTTTAAATAATTTCTGCAGAAAAACAATTTGCATTTAAATAAGCATTGCATCTTAAGCGTTTTATACTAGTAAAGACCAGAAGGAATAAATTATTTTCAACAATGTGGTTGTTGTGATATTTTTCTCACTGAATTTTCCTTATCCTATAGCTCTAACTAGAATTTTCCTAAGCAAATCAACTTCTTTCTCAGTATTATGGTGCATATATATGGATTATGATAAAAGGGAATGTCCTTCTGTAATTGTGCTATGTCCTTATAATCATTCACATCCTATAATTCACATGACCTTTTTGTTGCATTATAGTGTAATATAAATTCAAATCAAATCAAAACAAACCCAAGTACTCATGATATATATCACATATGTTTTTTTTTTTTTTTTTTTTTTTTTTTATATAACAACCCGGTTTCATAACATAATTTCTGACAACTTATCTCATGTGTTTATCTTATACTTTCTTCCAAGTTTCTGAATTTTTCATAATGAAAGTATGCATTTAGGTATTTTTGATAGTTGATTCTCTCCATAATTTTAATCAAATCATGAATGGAGCAATCAATGCAATGTGGAATGTGAGCACTTTAAAATAATACAATAAATATTTTGTTTCCATTTTTGTGAAACTGTTGTCTTGACCTTAGCAAAAAAATATTACTCATGTAGTTTGCTCACATCTTTACTGCCATAATATTTTAGATTGATTTATCTCCTATACTATGGTGCCATTAATGATTTTCTGTGAATTATCTATTCATCCTAATTTTTGTATGCTTGAAAGATGTTTCTTTATTAATCAAAGTAAGAAAATGTGAACATTTAATTTAAGAAGGCATGAAAATTACATCGTTTTCTTACTATATGTGGCATAATTTTCTTTGTTGATGCAGGAACTGCTGATGTAATTTTGCATTTTTCAAATATAAAAATTCTAATAGAATTACAAGTAATAGGAGTAATGTTTTAAGTAATTGTATGTACTAAATTAATATGAGTTATTAACAAAAGGTATCATTTCTAGGACAGAAACAAAATTTATTCTGATTGTTGTATCATTTTCTAAGAAGGAAGTTTATTTGTACAGTGTTTTGGAAAGATATTGCAGTGTTGCAGCCTAATGTATCCCATACTTACCAAAAACAGGCATGGAACAGACATGTTCATCTATATTTATTCCAGATTTACCACTGTTATTGAACTCGCATTATTTTCCCCCTCAACACAGTAATACATTACTTTTTTCTAATTCTAACTTTGGTTTCTAATTTCCAACATCTGTATGTGAAAATGTTTATATGCATATTAGTTATCTAATTCTTTTATATCTAATCTTTTCTGTAGTTTTAACAAAAAAATCTTTTTTTTTTTTTTTAATCATTTGATGTAATTCTACTCTAAACAATTAATAATTGATTATTAATTTTCCTTTATTATAGCCAGGTAATTTCTGTTATTCTAACAGTTTACATTCTCTTAGGGATATCTTTTCATTTTTTAGTGTCTTTAATGATAAAATTATTAAGGTTGTGATATAAATAGAAAGTCACACTCCAAGTAAATGCCACTATGGGGAAAAGTTCAAAATTTCGGGCATAATACATTCAAAAAGACATTCCAAACTTTCACTCTGTATGATTAAAAAAATAAGATGCTATCCTATGGTTCTTGTATTTAGGATCTTATGCCAAATAATTGTGTTTTAATTTTCTCTCAATTCTTATATTTCATTAAATATTTGAAACTATACCATAATTGTTATTTAAGCTGTGTTAAGTGGAAATTTATTAAATATAATCTCAAATTCTTGGTGTTGGTTTCTTTATTAGCAAAATTTTCAGCTCAATTATTTAAGTGATGACAAATATAAAAAAAGCTATATATCTAAATAATCTCTGAAACCTATTTTCAAAAAAGTGTTCTTGTCAGAATTACCTGAATTCTTGTTAAGTGTAAGGATCTTGAGTGTTTTTCATCTTGAGTCTAATTTCATCATAGTTTTCTTCATGCATCTTGTAGTTTTAATAATATTTGATTATAATTTTAAAACACTATACATGAAGAATGAATGACCAGAAAATTATGCAAATTTCAGGGTTGGTGCTTCTTGCCAAGTAATGCTATTGCTGTGAAACGCGCGGCTCTTCATACATTATGTGGCTGCAGTAGCCAAATGGTCATGGCTCCTTTTCGTATATATGAATCTCTGAGATGCCTTCATAACTAACACTCCACCAAACCATTATGGAAACTGGATAAGCTCTCTGCACTCATTTTTCTACTTTTTGGCTTCTTGGATATGTATGGTCATTCTGTGGTTGTTGAAGATTCTTCAGTGTCAAAAAGTTTTTCATTGGTAGACAAAATTTGTCTGTGGCCGTTATAAGCACTCTGCCGCGTTTCTTTTGCTTTAGGGCATCTCTTGCACTTTTAATTCATTTGCAAGAAAATGGATTTTTTTCTTCGATAATCTTAGTCTAAGCTCTTCGTTTTCAGTGGGAAAATGCTTTTTTGACTCATTCATCTTAAAACACGAAGAATCTTCTTTCGACAATGCTCTGACCGATCACGGATGACCGCTATTAGTACGGTCTGCTATGCTGTTGGTTTTAGAAAATATCTCATTTGTTTGATAAACAAATAACCTTTAGATGTTTAAGGGCCTTAAAAACTTCCAAAATGTTCTTTTATGCAGAATACTGCTACTTGTTTCTGTTTGACATTCATTCTACTGATTGATTTTGAACAACATACATGAGACTACAAATTTTTTGATAAGTATTGGAAACTATCTCCAACGACAAAATTAAAAATCGTCTGCTGTGTTTGTTTCACGCTGCATACCCTCTTCCTAGAGATAAAAGTCGTTTTTGCTGTTGCTGGACTTTTTAAGCGATGTATAAAGGTTGTTATCTTGCCATTACTGCAATTGATATACGTTCCTAGTAGGTTTGAGTGTCTTTCGAACGTTTTTCAGTTGATATTGTTGGCAGTCTCTTGTTGAAATGGTGGGTTTGATTGACGCATGCGTCTTGGCGATTTGGATCACTAGTCGTGATTTATTGGGAATTTTTCGGTTACTCTCCTTTAAGTGGCTTATCGACCAATAGCGATAGGCAACTTCGGCGGCAACTGTTTTGTTGACGGAAGGTCGCCCATGGGGACCTTGGTTGCTGCTTTGTGCTGAGTGACTTGAACTAACCATCTTCGTGACTGAAGTGCACGCGTTAAAAGACAAGAATGAAAAGGAATACTTATTCGGACCAATTGTTAAACGCTTTTAGTCCTGTCCTTTGTTGGCGGGAGAAGGGGATGCAGCAAAGGTATGCCATTTCATTTATTTACTACGGTTACTTATAAATTTTAACTGTAACAGAAGCATCCTTCATGGTGAGTATATAGTGATAATGCATGTGACTTTTGGAAAAAAAACAACCCTTCATATTTTTAGTTTTTAGCAATAACATTAAAGAAGGTGTTGGTTTTTATGAATGATTTGAATATATTTTTTTTGAAAATAGCTCCTGTTGCACTCTATTTCAAGGAAGTTGTGTTTTATTTCGAAAGACAACATTTAACTAAAATGCATTACTTTTTTTTGTTAATATAAGAAATTTTTAATTATCTTTTCTTTGCATATATATATATATCGGTTGACCAGGGCTAAGTTTACGAGCTTCGTGATCGATGATATTTGATTTCAACCGTGAGTACAAGTTTTTATCCCACTGAAGATCATAGGGTAGAAGAGTACGGCGATTTTCTCATAAGAAAAGAATGATGACTTACAAAGCAAACATGATTTATTAAGTACATGCAATATTTTTGCTTCTGCATTAAAATTTTAAGTTTAATTCAGTCCATAGTTCAGTTCTTATCAATTTATTTTTGAAAACTTTTAGCTGAATTCTGTGCTTTTTTTCGGGTGGAAATGTCATTGCAATATAAACTGAAGTGACAGATAAACGGGCGCTGGCGTACATATTCAAATAATAGAAAAAAATCAAATCAATCGATGTTACTCGATACGGCCATCATAACCTATACAAGACTACAAATAACTAGAGCAGCTGATAGATCGGTTTCTACTACTACAACGACAGGTAAACAAATAGCTTTCAACTAAGATAAGTATTTATCGGCGCGCCCGAGGTGGGTTACAACATATCCGAAGTTGAGATGGAACTTGAATTTTCGCGTACGTTCATTGCAAGAATGAAGAGAAAATTAGGAATCCATTGAAACATCAACTCATCGACATTTATACGGGCGGGAAAAAAGCTTTAAAGAGCAGGGCTTTCGATGGTTGACTAGAAACGTTTCACATTATAGACATGCAATGTTGTCTGAAATTGCCATAGATTTCAATGTTGGACAAAAAAAAAAGTGTTAGCATGTTGACCAAAATCATCTCCTTGATGTGAAATTTTGGAACCAAAATCCTCCTTGTGTACTTTGGATGACTGCAAGACACAAAGTTATGCGCTAGCACTGTCACTGGACTGTAGACGACTGGAAATATGTTGCCTAGTTCTGACGAGTCACATTCCCAGTTACATCATGTTGCTGGACGTGTATGGGTATGGAGAAAGGGAAACCATGGAACACCGCAAGTCAACAAGGGGTTATTCAAGTTGATAGAGCCTCTGCCATTGTATAGAGCATTTGTAGTTGACATGATATGGAAATCTGATATGTCTGTAGGTGACCAGTACGTAACAGCATTCTTTCCAATCACTTGCACCCTTTCAAAGCATGTGTACATTCCAAGGGGCTTAGGCAGCTCCAACAAAACAATGCGATACTACCCATTTCAGAAGTTGCTACCAACGGCTCCAGGAATAAACACTCTTCTGACTTCAGCACCTACCTAAATCCTCGGACATGAACATTATTGAGAATATCTTTGATTCCTTGCAGCGTGCTGTACCAAAGCGATTGCCATCATCTCGCTCCCTAACAGAGTTGTGGACTGTCCAGCCACAATCGTGATGTGAATTGCTTCCAGGACATCTATACATTAGCGGAGTTCATGCTATTTTGTGTTGTAGCTGTTCGCTTGAAAGGGATCTACAAGATATTAGGTGGGTGTACCATTTTTTTCTGGCATGTCATTGTATGCATATAAATTAAACTTTGCTTATGTGAAATAAAATTAATAACTTAGCAGAATTTCAATATGAAAATAAATTTCGTATACTTTGTATAATAAAGGCTTTATGTTACGTAAAATTATTTCATATTTTTTTCTTTGCCAAAGTGTATCTGCAATTCGTATAATAAAATGAAAGTACAGTTAATGACAATGAAAGGAATTATTTAAAATATTGCTTAAAAGGAATTATTATTTATAAACTTTCATGGGAAAGAATAATGAGAATTTTTTGAAAAAATACGTGCCGTAATATTAAAAATAATTTTTTCCGCTCCAATCGTCGTAGCTGATTGCAAGGTTTTTGGCAATTGAGAGAAGTGTTACAAATTAAACCTAATAGAAACCTTCATTAATTGTGAAAACTATAACTAAGACTAATTTTATCAAAAACCTTTTTTTTCCGTGAAATTTTTTAGGATTACTCGTGCTTACTCTCCAAATGCTAAAAGAAATATTGTTTTGTCAAATGTGTTATTCAGCTCGATTTAAGCTCGTTTCGGGACCTGGGTGCAGAAGAGCTACATGCCCCCTTGGCACTGGCGGATCGAAATTTATAACCATAAAATCTGGTTAATTCCAGCTTATCTAGGCCGTTCCGGGTGCTCGCCTAAGTGCCTAGTGGATAGACCGGTACTGATTTGAAAGTTTACATGAATCAAATTCAGTGTAAAATTTTACGAAATGACGAGACTTCATTTACGAGTGTTAATTTTGTTATTGTTGATCGTGTTTTTGAAATTTTTTACCCAAAGTGTGAAAATGTAAAGTATTTTTGATTTATATATTCTCCGTTTTTAATTTGAAATATTTAAAATTTAAATTGTTATTTTTAATAAGGAGCTATGTGTAATTATAACGAAGCAGTTTAGGTTTTATCTGCTTTGCATGTGTGTAAAAATGAATGGATTGCTTAAAAAGTTTGTTAAAATCAATGAATACATGTCTTGTAGAAACGATATGGATAGAAAAACATATTTTCACTAATATTTATGAGTATATTTTGCTTTTGCTTAAAAAAAAAGTGAAGCAGAAATTTTGCATTATGATCAAAACTACGATCTATATAAATTATAGATAGGGAGAAGTGAAATTTCTCTCTTTACGGATTGCTTAGGGTGCTGTATTCGAATTCGATGAAAAATCGACTTTTCTATAACTTAATTTGTCTACATATCATAATTTTTTTTTTCATCCTGTTTCCTGAAAGAGTTTTGAGTTACTTCGATGTTACACATTTACCATATGGATTTGATTCCTGTGATCATTAATGTTACACATAGGATAATCGTCCCTTAATCTGTGGTTAGTGATATAGTTTATTGAGTATCATTAGCAATATTTGTTGAAGTGAATAAATTTGTTCTTTTATCAAAATGTGTTGAAGTCGTTTTTAACTATGCATGTTTCTTTCTCAACTACGTTAAGTTTTGCAAACAGCAAACAATGTACTTTTGTAAGAATATTGCAATATTATGTACGAAACAGACTGATTCGAAATTGGTGTACGTTTCGATGTCTAAAAGCATTCAAATAACAGCAAGCTTACCAACTTTATGGATTTATTTTCATCCACACATGAAGGATTTCCTGTATATTAAAGTAATATTTCTTCTTGCAAAAACGCATTCCTGTCTCATTTTTGCTTTTCCAACTGATTCTCATTCTTTCCCCCTCGCGAACGTGCCTGGAAGCAGACTTTGGATTAATATTTTACGTAACTTGAATTAGTGTTTTCAGATTGTGATTTGCTTACTTACAGCATATATTGATCTGAATGGACAAATTTTAGTATCGGGCAATTTGTTTTCAAACAATATTTTTATACTATTTCCCCCTCCCAATTCATATGAAAATCTCTTAGTAAAATACTTATTTTGATTCGTTTATTCGATCGAATTTTAACTTTTCTGTGAAATCGGCTTAAACCAGCTTAGAATTTTTAGATAAAATAAAACGAGACATTTTTACAATTTAAAATAGAAGATTTTAATTATTTTTATTTATATAGTAATTCAAAAATACAAAAAGGAAAACATTTGTATTAGCCAAATAATATCCTTAAAACAAATGTTTTATATTTATGTGAAATTTTATTTTACTTCTTTTTTAATAAAATATTACTTCAAAGAACGTCAACCGACTTATTCCTTAGACATGTCCTTTTTTTGGAGACAAAATTACCAAAAGTAGGGTAAAAAAGATTTTTCACTTGCTATTGAACTGGGCTTAATTGTCTTTAAAGTATTTAATAAAATATATTTTTTTTATTTTATTTTTAGCCTCTAAGATAAAAAAAAACTCCTTTAATGTTTGAGGACTAGAGGAAGTCAGTTCATATTCTTGCAGATATTTATTTACTTATTGCCATTTCCATGGCATTTTTTATTAATAGATATGTCTATTTTCTTCTTCGTCCCTTTTTTTAACGCTACGTTCCTCTTCTGTAGAATAATCTTTGTATAATCTTAATATCTGTCCGAATAACTTAATCATGTCAATTTTTGTAGCTAATGGAAAAAATTTACCAGAAAATTTTGTCTAAACGGTCTGTGAATTTTTTAAATAGAGATGTGTTACTAACCCCATGGTCTTTTTTCTTCGATTCGCGTCTTTTTAGCGTGTAATAACCTGAAATTAATTTAAGTGTTCAATTTTTTTAATTCCAACCAAACGAACAAAAATTCAAATATACCTTCACTTGTTAAATATGCATCTTGTCTTAAAGTTTTGGCTGCTAATCTTAGAGGTCCTAAAACTTTAAGAAGCCTTACACAGTATTCTAATATTCTTCATATGTATTAAACATGTGAGAAGCATTAAGATCATTCATAGTTAATTCTTTTAAGTCTATAAATCTTTCTAATATGATATTTAAACTATTTCATCTCGATTGACAGTCAAGAAAAAGGATTTTATATCGTTTTTCTTAATTCCATTCATGTACTATTGAAATTAAATGCAAAATAACTCTACAATTTTTAAAAGTATAAAAATATTTGAAAAATTTATTTTAATTTTCGGCAAGTTCATTTTTGTTGCTTATTCACTGGTAAATTGTAACAATGTTTCATAATCTAAAATTGAATTGTTTTTAGCGCTGTAAGCACGCAGTTTTTTGAAGTAATCACTTTTAGTTTCTTTTCAAATGAATGAAAGTTCGTTTTGTGTATTATGCTATCCGTACTCTAAAAATGAGAAGCCAATTTCTTCAATTTAGCTGTCTTCGTTCTTGTTTTTATTAAATATATTTGATATATACAAGTAAGTTTTGATATTTTCATTTTTGTATTTGAAAAGACTTGGTTTAGAATTGTTTTCTTGTAGTTATTTTCATCATTGGTGGAATTTCTGTCAAGGTATGTATTTTTTTAGTCTTAAACATACGAAATTAAGCTAAGCATAACTTAAAGTTATTTGTCATTTTAATTTGCAGTATTCTGTATTGTAAGCTTTTGTATTATAAGAATGATAATACAAATTCCTTATGAATAATTTTATATTTTGTCTGCTTGATAATAAGTCTTTTGATAACATGGTTTGAAACGAATTTGTTTCGGGAAAATTCAAACTTTTGATGTCAAGTTATCTTTTTTTTTCCTCACAGAAAATAAAATTCATTGTATCTCTGTTGGAAAAAAAAAAAAACCTGTTGCATTCAATACGTGCAACTTAATTAGAAAATGAGATCAGTTAGGGAATGACATGGAAACAATTTTACCCAGGAAAGCATTTTTAGGTCTAGCGAAGCATGTCGACTTATGCGTGCAGTGTGTGGTAGGGCGCTATTTTGCTGGTAAAGAGCACTAACCAAAAACCTGGTAGAAGAGGAATGTCACTGGCCGCAACGCAAGATTCTCGTATTGTTGGGCCGGCATAGCTCATGAATACTAACCAAAGATGAACTGCTATCGTACGCAATTGCGCCTTAACCATGATGAGGCGTTTTATAAATGTGGCCAGATTGGACCTGTCACTTCCAGGCGCCACTTTTGAACAAAGATTATCGTTGGACAAATAGAAGCACGACTCTTCTGAGAACACGATTGTGCTTTTACGTTGTACGCGCCTTTTTCCATGCCTGGCTTCATTACAAAGGAAATCGTCTAACCTATGGGATCAGTGGTAGTCTTCGTAACGGAGTTGTCCACGGGAACATCAAATGACTCTGCACATGTTACAAAATGGTGACAGAAGTGGCTAGCTGGGCCACCACTGCTTATCAGTGAATGCGTCGATTTACGTGTGCATATGTCGCTGTAGCCCCACTGCACATTTTCAAAGAAACTTGTTTCATTTCTTTGTTCTAACTATCTGTGCCACAGCTGGTGCTCCATGGATGCGTCAAAGTGAGTGTTAACTGAGATCTGACGTGAACGAGCCTACCATTCTGAAACCAGTAACGCGCTTTTAATTATAATCACCCTGTATTTTCTAGTAGGTCGAATGGTAGCGTATCGTGCTTCCTTACTACAGGTGGGCAAGGTCGACTCAATCTTTCATCCCTTCAGTGGGTCGATAAATGAGTACCAAGCTTGCTTGGGGACTAAAACACTGGGTGTTTTGTTTCAGACTGATCACCTGATCGGGACATCTGCTCATGCACCCCAGCGCCCAATGGTCACGTGTACTGGGATAGCCACAGTAGGCCCTGGCCCTTATGGGCTGTTGCGCCACTGAGTTTGTGTTTATTTAATTGTTTTTGTTTTACTAATGGTTGTTTATTAAGTGCTGTAGCTTTGAGTCATTCATTTAGACACAACCTGAACTACTTGGGTACCATGGCGGTGCGCCCTGGTCGAGGGCATCAACTCCACTTTTAAGTCCTCATGCATTTCATCGCCGAAAAGTTATAAAACATTTCGAAATACTCACACAAGATTTGTAGTTAAAATGTTTACGCAGAATAATGTTTAGGATGTGAAGTAATCGAGAGTGTAGTCTTTCAGAAGTTATTTCTTTCGGTAATATTTTTATAATTTTTAAGATTCTAATGAAATTTGATTTATAGACCATTTATATAGAACATTTTCTGCTTAATCCTGAAAAAAAATTATAAAATCTCTGTGTATCGATAATTTTTTAAAAGAATTTCACAGGATATGCCAGTTAATAACATGATTTATATAGTTATTGAGCCTCAAACAATGATTTTAACGTAGTCCAGCTGCGACAATGGTTACGAAAGTTGTTAAGGTGTCTTACGATTGCAGTAAGTTTAGGAGTTAGTTATATGCTACGAATATTCAACGAGTTTTGCAATTTTATAGATCTAATGCGATTTTAATTCAATAAAGATGAATGCTGTCCATTAGGTGTGAATTTTGATCCATATCTTACCGAAATAATTTTGTTTAATATTTCTGGTACAGAAAGAGAAGGATTGTTTTAATTATTATGTTCTCAAGTTTTGGGCTCGTATTTCTGAACATGAAAAGACATTTATAAAAAGAGGAGTAGAAAGTTTCATTTAAGTTGTATCTGGTGGAAGTAACTCTAACGTGTCGCAATATATATATATTACAATGGGTATTATATAAAAATATCCATTGTGATATACTATAATAATGTTATTATATATTGGATTTGTGCAATGGCGTGTGAATTTGTGCTGTTTGGAACTCGTTGTCTTATTGATTGGAATATTGGGCGGTTGCTTCCACAACAAATCACTGAAGGCCAGGTGACTAAACACTGTTACCGTCACTTCAACAGACTTTTGATTTATTTTAAAGTTAATTTTAATCAGAATTGTGTTCATAGTGGGAGCTGTTAAGGAAAAAATATTAAGCAAACGTTTTGACGGATTTTTAATTGACCAAATGCATTACCGCTGAAAATACTTTCATCTGGTATATTTATTAGGTAATAGCCATGAACTACGTCTATATAATATCTAATGTATATTGTGTAATTTTATTAAGTGAAATATTGCTTTGCGCCACCGAAATTTAAGTTTGGAAACTTTTGCCTCCGTTAATAGTGTTTTATTCTGTTCTGAAAATACGAGGGTGAATCATAAAGTCTCTCCCCCTCTTTTGATTAGCTAAAATAAGATACGTAGAGGGGTAATTGCACGTACTATTCTACGCACCCCTTACACTATTTTTCTACAGAGTCTCATACCAGCACTAAATTTAAGATGCTCCTGTGTTAGATTTCGTCCGGCCGATTGTGCAACCACCGTCGGACTGTTGTCTTTGCTTCATTGTAGCATGTGAATCGCTGTCCTGCCAGCATCTTCAGTGGACCGAAAAGGTGGGAATCAATAGGGTCGGGATCCGGACTGTATGGTGGATGGTCGGGAATCTGGATGAAATGACCGGAGCTTATCAGTGATTATGATTGCCTCATGGGACCTCGCATTGTCGTGGAGGATAACCACGTTGGGAATTCACGGTTTTTTGCGAACTCGCACTTCTGCCAGCACCTCTCGCTTTGTTTGTCATACGTCGTGGACGTGTGAAGCACAACCACTATTTTCAACGACTGTCAGCTGCGCCGTGCTGTGGATCTACCGGTAGATAAGGCCGGGTTGGCCCAAGAAAGTTCCATCGCTGGGAATGGATAGATTTTCTCATTTACATCCATAATTTCTATGGAAAAAAAGGGGCCAACTTTCTTATTCCCCCTTGTATATGCATACCATCCTAATTTGACAACGCCACAGGTCATGGCTGTACTATAAGAGGTAATGGGCAGAGAAATTATTTAAATTTGATGTTCTGTAAGTGCGTTTCTTCGTATGATGTGTTCCTATTTCGTAACTGTTCAGAAATTAACCAGAAATATATTCACAATGAAACTGTTAACAGTTTTAGTAAATTAAGTTGATTTAAAGAGTCCTTTTTTAATTCTTTGGTTAAATAAGAAAATTTCTCTTTTTTTCTTCAAAATGTTTTGCTTTTAATTATCATTTAACAAACATTTTTGCGAATTATTCAGTTTAGCTTAGGATTAATCACCTATTTACAGATCACAGCTCACTAGAAATTTATTCTTTTATATTTAATCCCTTACATTTTTATGCTCGTAAAACCTGTCGCATGTAGACTCACCAATGTCACATATTAAAACTGCATTGTTTACTCTATCTTCAAATTCTATCATTTTCTAGGAGTTTCGTAAGAGCTAAGTTTCTTATTTTTTCCCTCTAGATTCAAAATCTTCATTGTGTGCATTAAGTTGTGCTACACACTTTATTTATTGGGTAAAAGATTATAGTATGAAACAACTATTTTAAATAAAGTTCTGTTCATAATCTGAGGTATTTTTTATTTAGGGTTTTACATGTAATTCGTAGCTGTTCCAAAATGTTTGCTTGCTGCCTATATGTTTTTCATATAGTGAATATATTTCCTTCAATGAATTGTGTACATACAGTGATAGTTGAAAATCGTATAAGTGAATGATGTTTGTTTTTAGTTTTTTTAATTCAAAAATGTTTTTGAAATCTTTTGTCTAAACAGGACAATATCTAAAGATTATCAATTACGGTAAATGCATTTCCTTTAGCAATACTACTTCCTTCCTGACTGTGAAAGACTTTCTCAACGATTCTCGTTACAATGCCTACAAATGTGGTGTCTTTTGTTTCCGACCTCTTCAAGCTCGAATTTGAAAGCTTCCAGTTTTCTCGAAGTGATCAATAATCTTTTTTAATATAATTTTTCATTCTGTGTTGCTCATTGCCTTGCATTTTCACCTATCGGTCATCCTTTAAAATTTTTTCTTCTGCCATTCTTTCTCCTATCGCCAAAATTCATTACGAAATTTTTCGTTATCTGGCTTTTTTTTTTTTTGTACTGCAATCTGATGTGGAATATTTTAATTATAGCTATTAGGGATATATAATTGAAGTATAAGTGCTTTCTCTTTTATTTGAAATACGTTTTAAATTAAGAGCTTAGTTATTCTTTCAAATATTTATTTCAAAGAAGTAATATAGCTATTTAATCGAATTATATTTTGTGTAACAGCTTTAACTTTTAATTGGAATAATTTATTAAAAATGTTTTGTGTATAGCAAAAATGTGTTAACTGTATGCATAAACTAACATGTAGTAGTATAGTGATAGTATAATAATTTTTAAAAAAATGTATATATAAGCCTTAGATAATCTGTTATTCGTGTAGTTCTTACTATTCTTTTTGTTTGTAAATTTATTTAAAATTTTTATTATGACTCTTTTAACCTGGAATGTGAACCTTGGATTTTTTGAGTTAAAGCAAAGTGGCACTCAAAGGGCATTTGAACACAAAGTGCCCCGTGTAAATGCTTTATAGGCCATAAATAGGTACAATTGTGCGTACGCCTGATAAGTCTGTTAATTCTGATGTAGGAATTTTTTTAAATTCTCGTTTTATGGGAATAAAGATGATCTAGATAAACAGAACATATGGATACTTTTCCAATTAAAGAAAAATGGCCGCGGTAGCCGAATGATTATGATCGCGATCTCGTGGCCGGCGTTGTATATTTCTAGTCATGGAATTTCAATTACTGGTGCCACTTAAGACTCGTGTCGTGCAGAGAGGCTATTGCCCATTAAATCTATCGAGGTTCAAGGTCCTCATGTTGGTGTGGAAATGTGGAGTGTGGAATTCCCAGCTCAGGTGTCGTCTTTGTCATTTGTCCGTGGTTCAAAATTACGAGGTTCATTGCCATTTGCTCTTTGCGATTCTACTAAATGTGACTAAGAACCAGTCAGTTAACCAATAAAAGGCATATACACCCCTTTTTAGGCAGAATCGTGATTCGCCTGAATAAACAATGCCTTGCCATCATGCCACATTCGTCTGTGGTGTACTGTCAGAAGTAATCTCAGCAGTGAATGCCTTGTTCAAATTCCCTTTTGCTGCAGACGACATCGGACTGATACATATTATTCAGCAACAGACCTTAATTTTTGTACCAGTGCACTTAATGTTGCAATTTGATCCATCATTGATATGATAACTAAATGCTTGTCACTTTGGTGGTGTGATGAAACTAGTGCTGTCCTTCTCATGCACCCATGCAGTTGATCCCTCATGCATCCATCTCTTCTATATTGATATCTCTGAGGGTTGATTTTATCCAACACGAGCACGGATTTTTCGGAATTATATTTTTCAGTCTAAAAGCACAATTCTTTATATGTTAAATTCAGAAATGTGCCCGGCTGACTTCCGTATTCTTCGATGAATATACTAAAGCTTCTCACTCAAAAAATACAGCAGGAAAACATTATTCCAGTACTTTTAAAATAGCCTTGTGATTTCACTTTTTATAGTGCTTGTAGTCACAATAAAAATTATTTGACTGCTATATTTCATTATAGAAATATAGCAGCCTTAAGAAATTTATATTTTTGAAATAACTCTATCCTATTTTTATGTAAGATTAATCTCATAACTGGGTATTATATAGAATAGTCATTTGTACCATGTATACATCAGTTGTCACTAAAAAGTGAAGACTGTGTACTGTATAGAAAGCGAAGAATGATTCTTATGCTTTCTCGCTTTTTGTTGTAGATCCGCTCATGACTTATCCATACTTCTCTTTGTATGTAGTTTCACTGAGAAGAGGTGTTCTATAAAACTGAATACTTTAGACACTCAAAAAATTCATTTACATAATTTTACATTTTATTAAATTGTACAAAAAACAAACAAAGAAACATTCCCATGATCATAAATCCGAATAATGGAATTACTTAATTTACCGAATTTCTTTTACTTCAGGTTTACAAAATTATTGCTATATTTTAATGTTTATCACACGTGACGTTTAATTAAAATATCTAACTTTTTGCTATCATGATTTTTTTTAGAAAAATACAATGCACTATTTGTTCTTAAAGAACTTGCTTTCTCTTTCTAGGTTAAAATATTGGTTCCTAACAGTACAGCAGGGATGATTATAGGAAAAGGTGGTAGTTATATTAAACAAATCAAAGAAGAAAGTGGTGCTTATGTACAAATATCTCAAAAGTCCAAGGACCATGCCTTAGCTGAACGTTGCATTACCGTTATCGGTGAAATGGAAAACAATAAAACTGCTTGCCATATGATTCTTGCAAAAGTTGTTGAAGATCCGCAGAGTGGTAGTTGTTTAAATGTTAGCTATGCAGATGTAACTGGCCCAGTAGCAAATTTTAATCCTACAGGCTCGCCTTTTGCCAATCCTGGTAGTGTTCCTAGTGGTGCTATGAATAACAGCAACACCAGTTATAACTCAAATGGCAGCTTAAACAGCCTAAGTCCTACCGTTACCGATAGTTTTCATAGTCCTCAAACTGGTACCAGTCATACAGGAATTGTGCCGTTTGCTGGTGTTGGCATGAGTGGCCCTACAATCCCTCCTACCAACGCTACTCAGATTATCGAAACAGTGAAAAACGTGCTCAGAGGAAATGGTTATTCTGAGCAAGCTTTATCGGAGATTACTGCTGCAATGAATACTTTAGCTAGTTATGGATTACTTAGCCTTGGACTGGGTATACTGAATGGAGTCAACGGTGCATCCGTAGTTGGGAATTTAGGCATGGGAATGGCTAGCTCTTCAACTGCTAGTTGTACGATGCCTACTTCTGGAATTACAAATCAGGAAATATATACATCTGCTACTGCTGTGCCAGGAATGGAGACAACTTGCAATTCCGTAGCCACAACCGCACCAATGGGAGCTGGATCTAGTATATTTGGTCCTATTGGAAGTCTTGGTAATGGAATGTCTGGCTTAGGCCTTGGACCTGGCTTTACCTCTCCCACTACGTCCCGTTCCAGTGATCGATACCTTGTACAAGCTGAAACAGCCGTATTTGAACCGTTCCGAAGAACCTCTCCTGCCCTTGCTTCACCTAGTGCAGCTGCCTTACCTGTTAATAATAATTCTTTTGGGTTAGGAACTGGTTTAAGTTCAGGACCCTCTAGCTTAAGAAAAAGTCCTACACCTAGTGATAGGCAAATAGGTGATACTACAAAAATTGAAATTGAAGTGGGAGAAAATATTGTTGGAGCAATATTAGGGCCAGGGGGTAAAGCATTAGTCGAAATTCAACGTTTTAGTGGAGCCAACATTCAAATTTCTAAAAAAGGAATTTTTGCTCCAGGAACGAGAAATCGTATAGTCACTATCACTGGTCTCTCTAATGCTGTCAACACTGCTCAGTATCTTATTGAGCGCCAGATAGCTGAAGAAGAGGCAAAACGAGCTCAACAAAATGCCATGGGAATTCTACGTTAGCAAGAATTAATCTTAGTGTTATGTTATCGCCTTCCTCATCTTGATTCTTTGTCTACTGGTTTATTCTCTCTTCCAAAAATCTGCAAGCACTGTATAGTGCTATGCTGTGTGGTGATTATAGACCTTGCTACTGTTTTGAGTGAATAAATTGCCTGTTAACCTTGTTATCATACTGTAAAATATATACATGAAAGTTTATATCATCTAGAAATTACTGAATATATTAATTGTAGCTGTATTTGCACTGTTTGTTGCATAACAGCACAAAGCCTTGTGCATCCAGATGGAATTCAACCCGCATCGAAAGTATATTCCAAGGACAGATTGTTACTGTTATATCCAAGTTCATGGCCGTTCAAAACGATGCCAATTTTTTGGCTTTTCATTGAAAGATATCTATTTAGTTTTATAAAGTTTGTTAGATTTTCTAGCATGCTTTTTTTTCTTTTGGAAAAATTTGCTTGTGGACTTTTGCAAAACAAAATTCTTTTATGAATCTATGTTGATATTTGGCTAAGTCATTTAATTCTGCTTTGCTTATTTAACGTGGTAGCCAGAGTTACTTTGTGATTGGAAGTATTTTATTTACTTCCACAGATTTGTGTGTGTAAATGTATATATACATACCTATGTATGCCTGTGTATATGTATGTATGTACATATATAATGTTTGTATATGTGTTTATACATACAAAATTATTCATGTATCTATATACATTATGTATTTTTTTAAGTGTGGAGTTGATAGTTTCTGAATGAAATGAATCGGAGAACTGAAACAAACTTATTATTAGCTGTGATCACACAGAATTGTTATTGATTTTGCCACGTTTATATGTTGTTTGATTCGTTTTTGTGTCAAGTAATTATTTTTATTCTCAATTCTAGAATTAATATGATTTTTTTTTCAATCATTGATGATTGGCTGTGATCTGTACTTGGCTCTCAATAATTTGCTGCGAATATGTAGATAGCTCTAGTGTGTTTCTCATTTTTTATTATATAAATACAAATTCACGAAAATCAAACAATTCCAAGCTTATAACATATTTTGTGGATTTAAATCACAAAATAAATGGCTGTGATCTGCATTCTAACCTCTATTTTGTAGCATCTATTTATTTGAACTGTTCAAACATTTTCAGAATTTTTAAGATGAAGTTTGTTATTCCTTGTATAGGGGAAATGACATTTTTTTATTTAGTTGGAGTCTTTCTGTAACAAATTAATCCAAAGAATGTGTTAATTAAGAATATTTGAGTTGCATTTGAATGACTTTACATACATTTTTACAAAAAGTACATATCCCACATACATAACTTGGCTTTTCATTAAGTATTTGATGTTTAAGTCATGCAGAGATAGATGAGCTTAATTTTAAATGATTTATAGAGTTACTGACATTTTTTTAATGATGAAAATCATTATCTTTGAATGTTTAAAATGAAGAATACATGTGGAGTGCTGTAGAATAATATGAAATGTATTGCAAATTGAATGCTTTTTAAATGTTCGTGTTGTCATTTAAGTTCCATTACAAACTTCTCCAAGTTAAGTCTTCATAAGGACTAATTTTGCCTTTGAAATATACATGTTTGTTTGTTTTAAAAAACTATTAAGCATAGATCTGTAGTTATTGTCCATTTCATCTCCGATTATGTTTAAGACAAGATCTCTGAGCAATAATTGGTAGAAAACTATGCAAGTACTTAACAATAGCATTATATAAAGTGCAAATCTTTATATAAGTGTTTCTTGATCTAAAATCATGTGATCATACAAAACCATAAATATCAATTTGGTTTTGTTCAAATGGATTTAGTACATCCAAATGTACCTTACTTTGTCAACACTATGCAATATTACTAAGCTTTTTGAATAAGAAATATTTTTAGAGTTAATTGTTGCCTTCAATTGAAATTAGTCTAATGAGGTAACGTTTGTGTTAAGTGCTGTTCTGTATTAAATGTGCATAACATATATGCACCATCTATTTATATATGTATTACAGATATTTACGATACTTATTTAATATGCGTGAGCCTCTAAGAAAAGCTTTCAAAACTCAAAGAGTATTAAAACTAAAGTTAATAAAAAATAACATCCCCCGCAGCCGATGTCCATCATTTGTTCATGAAAATCCGAATGACGTGGAAAAAAATCGTTTGATATTTCAAGAGCTCGACACAAATTCTATGGTGTAGTTCTGGAATTTAAAATTTTTAAATGGTGAGTCGAACGATTTTTACCGTTGTTAAAGGCTCATGCATGTGAATATGTGTATGTACATATATATGTGTGTGTGTGCTGCATATATAAAACTAAAAATGACTAATTTTGTGTACATTTTCGTTATAACATAATTTATGAGTGACAAACGATATTTTATCTCAAAGAATTGTTGAGAAAATATTTTTTTTTTCAAAACGTGTGTGTCCTTTTTTTCCTTCTCTTGTCTGTTCATCAGTAAAGAATTTTTCAAAGAGATGCCTTCATTGTTTTATATATAAATATATATATATATATATTGATCTTTACCATACCTCTTCACCTGAATAAATGCCATCAAGTGATACTATTTATAAGGTCTCAAGAGATCCCAGTATGGGAACATCTGATGTGAAATGTGATTTCTCTTTTAAGAGTTTCATATGGATATCCCCTATGCGCCTCACACTTTTCTCCATTTTCTATGAATACCACCACCATCAATACCTATTGCACTGTGTGAAAGAATATAAATCGCTTTTATACTGCATGTGATTTAATTCCTGCTTTTTTTGATTTTTGAATATATATGTTTAGTATTTAATTCGTTTTAAATGTTTGTGGTTGTATATTTTAAGATAGTTCAATTTCTCAAAGAAAAGTATCCTCATCACACATTTTATTATGAACATTGTAGTAGTCAAAGCATGAGAAGTATTAGAAAAATTGTATTGCTTTTGATTATTTAAATATAGGGGAAAGGTACACTACTGGAATACTTTGCATTTAAAGCATAACTCAATAACCATCTCTTGCAGTTGAAAAAAATAAACACTGACCAAAGTAATTAAAGCAAATGGTTCATCAACAAAAAAAATAGTATTCATCTTATAAAAACTAGTTCCATCCAAAAATTTAAAAGAAAAATTCTTTTGTACATGTTTTGTACACTTTGTATAAATTGTCTATTAAACATGGAATATTTAAATCATTTTTAAGGTTTTAAACATGTTTCTCCCCCATGCAATATTTTATGTTATCTTGTAAATTAATTTCAAAACTAGCGTTACTGAGATCTTCCTGTTTCCAATAGCTTTTTTGAATAACTAGTATTCATTGAAATATTATATATTATTCCCTGAGAAATATCGAACTGTAATTATTCTGGTGTATTTATTGTGATTTTTGAGTGAAAATTTACAGTATTTTCTCATATGTTTTGCTCATTTTTAGTGACGAATATGTATTTCTTTTTCCAATATGTATTTTCGCTCAGGATTTAAATTAAATTGGGTTATCACAAGTGACTCAAAAATTAAATTAGTGAAGACGTAATTATTAACATAGCATATTTTCATATTCGTAGATCAGAACATTTATTTTCATTCACTCGAAATGTATAAAACGACTTTGATTTTTAATCTGCGCAATTTGAAATACCGTATTCGTGCAGCTATTTATTGATCTCATAGTTTGATGTTTTAATCATTATCACAATAAATATAATGCTTTCAAATCTTCTTTGAGCATTATAGGAGTTTTTCTGTATCTGATTACGAGGAAATTCATCACATTGAGGTTTTATATTTGCATTCGAAAGGTTTGAAGATGTATTTAGTATGAACTCTGGTGGTTGAATTTTTTAGGTGTAACTGTATTGTGATAATTGACCACATATTGCTTTTATTCATTATGCTATTACACTGTCTTTCCCCCCATTGTATTATTTATAGAGGAATTTCCCTCTTTTTTTAATTTGCTATTTCAAAATTGAATATATTTTAATTCTATTTAATGAAAGTGGATTGACTTTCAAAGCAGAACTTTGTGCCTGAATATATGTGAAATGTTAAGTGTTTGTTAAACTGTTGAAAACTTTTCTCTTTGAGCGTATGGTTCCTTTCACTCTCTATGCTGTGAATGTGCTTCATCTGATTCAAGAGTTGTTACTGATCCATCTTCTGCTCACTGCAATCATTTCTTAAGCCTGGTTTATTGCCAGTGCTAACTAGTCTTCTATCCATTTGCGTGCATGTGTATGTATGTGTAGTGGGTGGGTGTTCATGATGGTGGTGGTGCTGCCGTATTTTTTTCCCAATTATTCATTAATCTGATTAAAAACGATAAGTGCACACTTAAAATAGTGCTAAGCTTTATGGTTTAGCTACAATTATATTTACAGATTTAAGCTTGATTTGTGATTTTATTTAATTATACTTTGTTAGGAAAACCGTTTAAGAATTTCTCATATCATATGCAGAAACATTAATTATATTGCAAATTAGAGCATTATTTTAGTCTCATGTTTATATGTACAAGCATGCTCTTAAGAAGTTTGTCTTGTGAGTAATGATTTTCAAGTAAATGTTATTGTTTATTTGATCTAAAAATATGATTTTGAAATGAAAATGTCTGTTTTATTGCTTCAAAATTCTAAGAGAAATAAAAAATTATATTGCCCATCTTTTTGTCTTTTTTTCCCGTTCATCATGAATATTTAAGCAACAATGTCTTCTGTTTGTCGTCCGTGTTTCTCGTACATATTTTTCTCGCGCTATCTCTAAAATATTTAAATAAGTAGAATGATTAAATCTTTGTTTCTTAAAAAGTTTTCGAGGGAATTCGATGTGAAAATAAGGGCTGGGATAGTCGTGTAATTATCTATGCATTCTTTTGTGTCGTGGACTCGAGTTCTTGTGCCATTAACCCCTTAACTGCCACCAACGTATATATATGTCTCGCTCAACCGGTGCATTAAATGTCCCGGACGTATATATACATCTTTCCAAGATAACGCTGCTATCAGAAAAGCTATTCCGGAGGCTTTGGAATACAGTAAATTGACCTTTTGACTGTGTTAGCGAATGATTTACTTATTTACGCCTTTTCTTTCCCCTCCAATACACCACAAACGTGTGCCTATGTGAAAAACGATGGCACTGGGGAGTGAACCGCTTTACTTCTATCGGCAGTTAAGGGATTAAACCCGACTGATACACGTTTTATCTGTCGAGACTCGAAATCTTCACGTTGGAGTTTTGAGAGTGGAGTGCTTGCTTAGGTTTGCCCTTGTTCATAGACCGTTTAGAGTCTTGCAAACTCCTCCACTCCATATCTGGCAGTGACTGAGCTTGGTGTTGCACTCATGGTTGGGAGGGAGGCGTGGCAAATGAAGGCAGGAAGCAATCAGACGGACTTGGTTTCGGCGACTTGCAATTGAAGGGTTACTATTGGATGAGAGAGCTGTTCTAATAATTCATGCCCGACTCGGTAGAAAAAAAAATTTAAACTATTGAAATGTAGGTAAAATAAGTGGAAATAAAAGATCTCTATGGAAATATATAATGTAGAAATATTTAGAAGTTAATAAAATTAGTTTTCTAAAAAAGGAAAACTTGCTGCTTGTAATCATTTGTGGCTTTAAGAGCTGGGAGAAATTCTATTAACTTGGGAAATTGCTTTACAAGATTTGAGATAATTTTGAATAGGTCTATAAAATTTTGTATATCATTAGCATTATTGTCCTTGTGGGGGATAATCTTTGGTTGACTTTGTCCTTCCTTAGAATCATTATTTACGTCTGGAATATTAATTTTAGGGGAGTTGTGCCTGTGAGAGCATCAGCGAAGGAAATTCCTTCGATGGTGTTTTTACTATCGAATTTTCTGGCTTTGTTATGAAAAATGGGGGTTCCTTTTTACGGTTTGGGGAATTTGGGACACTTAGTGCATCAGGCGGTATGCCCGTACACCTGGCAATTAATGCAGAAGGGATTCTCCGGCCGTTCTTTTATCTTACAATCTTTGGTTAAGTGCTCTTCATCGCACTTGAGGCAACGTGGCTTTAAATGACAGTTAGCTGCAGTATGATAAAAATTGTTGAATTTAAAACATTGAGTTACACTTCGAATGAGGTATCCCTCAACTCTAATTTGCATATACCGCCAGCGGGTGAGATCGAAAATTGGTAAATTAATTGAGTTTCTTGGAAGTGTGTTACGAAGAAAAAAGGTAGTGGGTTTTTATTAACTTTGGAAATTAATTGGTTACAACTGGTGACAGAGTAACCAAGGTCTTCTAAATCTGATTTAATATCTGATGGTTTGTCCTTGTTCTTTGACCGTGATTTAAAATCATTTGATCCACCGCCAATAACCCTCGTTTTACTTCGATGTGCTGCTTTAATAGACAATCACTCGATATGAAAACAAATTTTAACTACTATTCATACTTCGATATGAAAACAAATTGTAACTGTACTATTCATCCTTCGATATGAAAACAAATT
>BMAV01024329.1:487879-510816 GCA_019973955.1 Trichonephila inaurata madagascariensis | reverse complement strand
ATTCATCCTTCGATATGAAAACAAATTTTAACTGTACTATTCATCCTATTAATGTTTTATAACCTTTAAGCAAGTGTTTTACTGTTGAATGTTATTTCCGTGAGTTTGTAAAGTTTTTGTATAATGCTTTTCTGTTAGAATTTAACCCATTCACTACGACATATCTAGTAGTAAGCGTCTGTACCAAGACTGCCAGCTACTAGATACCTCGCACTGCGTGTTGCAATTTTAGATTAATTATATATCTCCATTTGAGTTGGGAATTATTAGAAAGGATGAATGAGAAATTTATAGAGTGCAAAAAATATGTTAATTATCAATTTTTATTAAAATTATAACCGAGACGATTAGATTATAACTTAATAATTATACATACATACACTTGCCTCCGAAAATCTGCGTACAGGCAATCATCTTACGTATTTATGCTATAATTATTATTAAAATCTCGCTTTAGAAAATCAAAATACTAGTCACAGTAATTCAAAATTTCTTTATTCATACAACAACAATAAAATTCACCTTAACTAGAAAAAACAAGAATGACCACCAAATAATCATCAACCATCCGCGCCAAAAATCTGCGTACACTTACAAAATAGAGCTTTTAAAGACCTTTTACTGTAAAATCATTGCACTAAATCATGTTTTTAAGTAATTATAAGCTTTTTTTACAATTTATTTAGGATTTGAGATTTGAAAGTTTTTTCGGTTCCATGGCAGGCAACAGAATAGAGATCGATATATTATTGAAAGAAAAATCACCATACATCTTCAGAAAAGGGAGAAATTTTTAAAGCAACTGTTGTAACTGTTAATAGGAGACATTTATTGATTCAAAAAGTGTTCATAAACTATTAATCAACTAAAATTTTAACGTCCAAGTCAAGATCCGGTCACCTGTCTGCAGTGTCACCTCGAGAATCTTGCTTTGCAATACGCTCTACATAAAAAAAATCCAAGACTATAAGCATAACAAATAGCTAAAAGTGTTTCTGAGATATTGCAAAAAAGCGTGTCTTTAATCGCAAATCGAAGTGAACTGAAAAATAACTATCATGGCCGAGTTGCACTCAAGAAAGCATTCATGGCTCGTATGAACAGAGCTCTAAGAGAATATGCCAAAAAACATTTAAGTAGGACACATAATTATTGGTAAAGTGTAATATATTCAATTGAAAGTAATTTTTGTAATTTGGCATCAAAAAGAATGAAAATATGCCTGCTAAAATTCCTGGATAGATCTTAAGAGAATCCTTTTTCGACTACCAAACACGGAGGAGGAGGCATAATGTTTGTAGGTGCGTTGGAAGCTTTTCGACTGGTAATCTGGAATTTATTGAATCAAGAATGTATTAAATTGGTTACTTGAACTTATTGAAGTGAAATATCGGGGCATATGCCGAGAAACTTGCGGCGAGTGATGATTTTTACTTTCAGAGCGGCACAAAAGCACCAAGCAAATAGCTCACATTGTGAAGCTGTTCTGACATATCCCAAACCAATTCCATAAGCCAACCTAGTCCCCAGACCTAAGCACAATACATCATTTGTGGGATTTACTGGAGTGAATAATCAGGGAGAATAACATTCAAGGAATTGCTCAAATTTGTCATAGTAG
This sequence comes from Trichonephila inaurata madagascariensis, assembly GCA_019973955.1. Taxonomy (NCBI): domain Eukaryota; kingdom Metazoa; phylum Arthropoda; class Arachnida; order Araneae; family Nephilidae; genus Trichonephila; species Trichonephila inaurata. The sequence goes on along the minus strand of BMAV01024329.1, from coordinate 509,195 downwards.
AAGAATGGAACAAAATATACACAGATGAAACAACTAAGCTAGTTAAATCCCTGCCAAATATGTTGAGAGAGTTATAGAAAAAGGGAATCGCTGAAAAAGTATTAACTTTTAATTACAATTCATTATTGTAAAGGTTTTTTTCCAGTGTACGCAGACTTTTGACGCACACGATTTGTGTCGTTCTCAAGTTATAAATATTTGTATTATTTTATGTAATAAAAGCAGGTGATTTCTGTTTGTGCTATTTGAATTTACGAAGTTAGAGGAATCAATTAAAAATAGTATTGATTCAGAAAGACTCATTTAATTAGCGATCTTTGCATGAATATGAAAGATGATCGCCTGTACGCAAGCTTTCGTAGGCAAGTGTATGAATGTATTCCAAACATTATTATTATTTATTTTTTTTTATTGTTGCTGTGTATCATGAGCTTTAAAGCAAGGATCAATGCAAAGTGCTGGATTGTTGGGACACAATTGGACAAAAATACGTAGTCTCCTTACGATTTTTTTAAGTAATGAAAAAGAGTTGTATTTGTATTATAGTTGATGTTTTTACCTGAATAGTTGCCTTTGTCATCAAATAAATGCATAATAACTGATTCTCTAATTTGTCACATCCTCATTTCTTTATTCCCTCGATTTTTTTAGTTATCGAACATGTATGCATTCTGCCGGAAGATTTCAAAGTAGGATAGAATGATTTTCTTGTACCAACGAATGTGGTTTTCTTGAGGTTTGCTAATTATTACTTATCAGTCCATTTTCATAACTTTACAACTCTTTATAACTACCATCGCCTTATAGGTTTTTCCCAGTGAGGATCATTACACATCTGTATAGAAATCTGACATCGTTACACATCTGACTGTCGCCAGATGAAATTAGGTGACGAACTTGTAAAATCATACAAAACGAAAGAAAACAAAAAATCTTTGTATATTAAGATTTTTATTGGAAAAAAAACAATACCACGAGATATCTCGTAAGTGACACTCAGCACAGGAATCTTATTCAATGACGCCCCCCAGTAACGATCAGTAACTAAAAATTATTATATTGCAAAAATTCATGTTTTCTTTAAAATAAAACCGGGGCACACCCACTACAAGACGCTCTAAATTTTAATGGCAGTGAATGGGTTGGTAAAAAATGTATTCTGTAAGCAGTTTTTGCAAAAGATTCCTTGAAAATATTATGGTGTTATAGTAAAATAAAGCATATATTACATCTTACTTCATGGATTGCTGTATAAAAACCTTATTAACGATTGAGAACACTTTATGTAAAATCGCTGTATCATTTATCAGCTTGTTTTTCTTCATGTGCTCTTTGGTTAAAAATGATTCTTCAAAAGTAAAACACTTAAGTAATCGGTGCATATTTTTTCTTAAATTTTGAGAATACATGGGATACTAGGGTAATCATAAAACTCGAAGCTGTTTCACAAATTGTAATGCTTCAAAATATCAAAACTGGCTTTGAAAGTGAGCAGTACAATGAATGCAATTTTTCTTTGTCTGCATCTTTAGGATTATTCTCATACAGCTTGAAAGAAAAAGTGTATAACTTTTGAAGTATGTTTACTTCTAAACCGAGATATTTGTCATAACAGTAATACCTCGACTTACGCTACCCCGATTTACGCGAACTCGGAGTTACACGATTTTCAAATCTCGTTGATTTATCTTTCGTTTGAAGGGGGAAAAATAGTGAAATTGGTTTCGCAATTGAAGAAGTTGTCGTATGTTTTCTAGATAAGTAGATAATGAGAAGTAGATAATGAGGATGTTCAGAACCACGCTGGATTGCGACAATCAGAAGCTGACAATGGATGAACTCAAAGAAATTCATGAGCAAGACATTGAAGAACTTCGAGTCTTTAGACCCAGTCCAATCAGAAGATCGAATGACGGTTGGGAATTTTACAGAAGGCCTCAGTTTAATTGAAACAAGTAATATAAAAAAAATTTCTTAAAGTCAATTCCTACTTCATTAGAAAAACGTAATGGCGCCATCTGTTGGAGCCAGTTGTAACTTCGACAGAAATAACGCAGAATAAATTTAAAACTAAAATTTAATTAATAACTTAATATTTGAAAAAATTGTTTTAACATCAAGTGTCATCCACTACAAGTTAAAAAAAATGTATTTGAACTTGAATGGATGAATAGAAAGAGTATTTTACTAACGATTGAAAATTTGAACAAGATATATATATATATACATATAAATATATATATAGGGAGAGTGAACTAATAGTAGGAATTGAAAAAGATTACAAATTTTAGAAAATATAGATTCCATCGATGAGCTTATTTTTTCAACAAAACAAGGAATAAAAAAAATTATTAACATGTTACGAGGAAATTTTGAACGAGGAAAAAAAATATTTGAACCCCCAGCGGACTATGTGAGATTTTATGAAATTTTTTGCATCAAAAATACTTCGGCTTGCGATTTTGCATTTGTCTTACCTAAGATTTTATTAAACACTTTTTTTCTCTAAATTTTTATTTTCTTTCTTCTTCGGCCCCAAATAAGAATAATTTTCATGTATTTATATAAGAGATAATACCCCGACTTACGCGCGAATTTGACTTAGTGGTTCTCACTCAGTCCCACCTATCTCGTAAGTTCGGGGGTATTACTGTATTAGATCTTGCTATTAAATATATCTATAATTTTTTTAAGTTGGGAAGCTCTTATTTTTTAAAAAGTTTCTTATATAACTTTGATATTTAGCCTATGAATTAAAACTTTTAAATGGAGGTTAAGAGTTCTGTATTTATTTATTTATAAAATTTTATTTTGGATTCACTATAAATAAAGAAGCACTCACAGATAAATATGTAATAGAGGGCAGGAGAAAGTCAAAGCGCTTATTGCAAGAACTGCTATATTAGAAACGGAGGGTCGCAGGTAGGTTTCATCTTCAGTACTTTTCATTATACAAAATTATATTTTGATGTTAACAATAAAGTAGCAAGAAAAATAATATGATGAAGTAAAAAATATATAATTGACATGAGACTGTAACCCATATTTATAAATTAATTCGGGTTATTAAACGACTTCTCTTTTATGGTAATGACCAATTCCCTTTCAATGCAATCAAAAATTTGTTTTTCATTACTTAAAAAAAAATGCAGTAAGTAATCTGAGTGGTCAGGATCACGAACTCGTGGCCGGTGTAATTTCTATCATATCATGGGTCCAAGGCTTAAAGCCATTAAAGACCCACCGTGTAAAAGAGCCCAGAATCCCTACGTTGGTGAGGTGTTGAAATTTGGGTTAGTTCTGGCCAGGGACGCCTTAAGGCATGGGCTCGGGTCTAGGTCTTCCGTGGGGCCTTGTTTTGTTTTCGACTCTTTCTTAATAAGATCATGATCCGGATAATGTTAATGTGGTCAAAGCATTATTCTCGTACATATTCTCCGAAAAACTGGGAATTTCAAACTGCATGTCAACTGACAAAAGTGATAAGACTGATTTATTATTTGATGACCGTTGCCCGTGTCTAGACCTAGGCCTAATACCGTAAATAATCATTAAAATCATTAATTCGGCCATCGGTCGAGCTGATTTGTGCCTGTTTTTGAGATTGAGAGTCGTGCACATTTGTTTGAACAAGTATTTGACAATTCATGCTATTTATATGTCGCAGGGAAATGATTAAATTAGGGATTTCATCAAATCCCTAAGGGAGATGATCAGTTCACGGAAGTTGTTAAAATAATAACTCTATAAGGTGATTTCCCTAGGGAAAGTAAGTGATTTGGTTAAATCCCTAACCGGTTTCAGTGAAATGATGAAATATTGTCAAGAATTTAAAAGTGTTTATTTAGCAAATATGATGCATTATTAAAAGTAGAGTAATTACTACAACAGTATTCATTGAATTACAAATTATTTATTCGAAATTAATTAACAAAATAAATAGATAATAAAGCTGGTATTTTTTTTAAAAAAGAAAAGGATATTTGTAGAGTAGAATTTCAAATATATTTTTTAAAAAATTATATTTATATCCTGCTTTATTTGTAACACTTTCCTTTTAGTTATTATTTCCATTTTTAAAATAGCTTTTTTTTACTATCAAAAAGCTTTTTTTATATTGCTAACATTTTTCAACTGAAGTTTTATCCAGTTTCTAATTTTCAGGCATACATAAGTGATATATCAATCGAAAGATAATAATGCAAAGAATATAACTAAATAAAACTAAAAAAAAATATATTTAGGTCATTTTGTTTTGGTGCATCATGTCAGAAGCCCGGCGCTGCCTGGCACGGACGAGGAGAGAGGGGAGGTAAGAAAAGGGAGTGTGTGTGTGTGGTAACAAGCGAAAACAGAGCTCTACAAATGCTGACGTTCATTTCATCATTTCACTGAAACAGTTCGGGGATTTGATCAAATCACTTACTTACATCAGGAAGATGACCTCAAAGAGACCCTATTTTAACAAATTCCGTGAATTGATCAGCTCCCTTAGGGATTTGATGAAAAGCCTAATTTCACTACTTTCCTGCGACATATATACTGTCTACTTTTAAAGATCTCATGTAGGGTCTACTTTTGTATAGGGCCCATAGCCTCAAAAAATCTTAAGATTTCCCTGGGCCTCTAAAACGGTGCTCCCCAACCTTTTTATCGCCGCGGACCGGTCAACGTTAGATTTTACCGCGGCCCGCTGAGGGGGAGGACGTTGATTGCTTTTATTTTAGATTGTTTTGATTTAATCGTTTTATTTTAATAGTACTTGTGTGTGTGTGTGTATTTAAAGGTGCCTTCAGAATAACATATAACTACACCACACACACACAAAAAAATAAATATAAAGGGATTTAACAAGGAATATAAAGTGATTTTCTTAAGAAAAGCAGCCCTAACCCAAGAAAAGTATACCACAGTAAATAAAATGGAAATGGAAATAATTTAATGTTTCCTGTGTGGACCGGTCCGCGGATCGGGAGTCGGAGACCACTGCTCTAAGAAACTAAAGAAGTTCCTTACTCTGGCACATCGTCTTCGTTATTTAAAAGTGATTCAAAATTTCGAAGTCCGCCTATTACCAAAGCATGGCATTAATAAACATAGTATAAAGCTCCCCCCTCCACTTGTAGAATTTTTAACATTTTTTGTAACAATTACCGAATTACTATTGGATTCCACTCCCTGCATTTTTACACTTGCCAACCTCCAAAATCAGCTGGATCGACATGGGATTGAAGCCAACTCTTTCGTGATACTTAGTGTTCTGGCAAATTGAATTCATTATTATTATTCAAAAGCTTTTTATTAATTAAGTATTTATGAATTTCTGTAATATTCACAAATAAGGAGTGAATAAAACTTAATTAAATATTTAGTATAATAAATTTTTGAACACACACAGCTATTATATATATTTTTTTTTATTTATACGTTTAAAGTTATATGGATGTGTTTTAGAATGAATTAATTTTCTTGTGAAATGAGGCAATTGGATCTCATAAAATAAAAATTACGTTAACGTTAGATCAAATCATGTTGAAAAATAAAAAAATAAAAAATTCTTTTAACTTAGAGTTCTTTAACACTAGTTCTTTTTTATTCACAATATCGAATATTTTTTTGATGACACAAATATATTTAGAGGCTATCTCGTGGCAACAGAATCATACAGTTACGTTTTTAATAAACGTTGTATAGTCTTATTGATCTTTTTTACTTTTTACTCCTGCTTATGTAAACTTTTGATATTTTGAAAAATGTTTAAAATTTAGGGAAGCTTTTTGTTAGCAAGTGTTTTAAGTTTAATAGTATTTTTGTGTGATGAATTTAATAGTATTTTTATTGATTTTAATTTCAAAATACACATCTATTGATGGTTGTCAAATTATGAAGTAAGCCGTAGGCAAAATGCTAAACAGAAATAAGACCAAATTTAGGTCTCGCGTAAGAAATATATGTATACAGAGGTTATTAAATTCTGGAATGTACTTTTTTCTGCGTAGTTACATTACACATTGTTTGTTTAATGAAATATCATTTTCAGTAATTTAAAAATAGTAATTTATCCGAAAAACATTTTACCTGTCTTTATTCTTGCTTTATTTGCAATTGCAAACAAAATTTATTGACTTTTATCATATCCCATATGCAATACACTGGTCTCCTAAAGTTAAGATGCAGCCAGTCTTTTGAAAATAAATGCACATAAAAGCATACAATTTGAAGAATTGTGTTTTTTCAGTTATTCATTAAATTTTAAATAATTTGAATATCTCAACTCTAATTTGTAAATAAAGAATTGTACTTTTTTGCTAGAATTCACTGTTCGATAAAATTTTAAAAAAATGTGTAGATTTGTGTGAAAAGTATAAAATAAAGGCACCTTAATAAGTAATGTGTCTATCCCTGCATGTAATGCATTGGTTGCATCGACTTTTCATTTTGTCGACTTTGTGGAACACTGGAATTGAAATTAACGCTTACACATGGAGCAGTTCATTTAACGACTTCGAAGAACTTAAGGTTCTGTCTGTTGAGGTAGTCTCTAAGATCTATCACATTAAAGTCGGGAGATGAAACTGGCCATTTCATTTTCTTCGAACTTTATTCTTAATATATACATCTAAAAATCTGTGGGCAATCATCCATCAGAATGAATTCAACATCAATAGCACCAGCGTATGGTAGAACATATAGTGAAGTGTCAAAAGTCATTTGATACCTCCTAATATTGTGTAGACTTCCTCTTGCCTGGCAAAGTGCAGGAACCCGACCTAGCCTTGACTCAACAAGTCGTTGGAAGTCCCCTTGATGAAATATCCAGCCATGCTACCTCTCTATAACCATTCATAATGAAAGAGTGTAGGCTTGTGCGCATCAACTGACTTTTCGATCTTGTCCCATATATATGATTTCTATGGGATCTATGTTTGGCGATCTATATGACCAAATTATTCACTAGCATTGTCTACAAAATTTTTTCAAACGATCTTGGATGGTTATGGCCCTGTGACATGACTCATTACCATCCTGGAAAATTCCTTAATTGTTTGGGAACATGAAGTCCATGAATGCCTGCAAATGGTCTCCAAGAAGCTGAACATACTTTTTCTAGGCAATGATTTGTTCAATTTGCCTAAAGGACCTAGTACATGCCATGTAAAAACAGTCAATATCATTACGGAGATTATTATCTTGCATAGTCCCTTGTCGTGGGATCTGCATCACACTTGAATCTTATCTACTGGAAACAGGATTTATCTCACCGAGCAATATTTTCCCAGCCATCTAGGATCCAACCGATATGTTCACTAGTTTAGAAAGCATATGTGCTACTGCCGGTATTCTGCAGCCGTATCACATCACCAATTTTCACGGACATGTCTATCATAAGTCCCATATTGATTGATAGTGTTATTTTATGCAGTGTTGGTTGTCCGGTAACACTATCAACTCTACGCACACGTCTCTGAACTCGGTCAGTAAGTAGATGAAGTTGGCCATCGCGTTGTCCGTGGTTTGAGGTAGTGCTTGAAGTTACGTATTCTCAGAACACTCTTGACACTGAATCACAAGGAATGCTGAATTTTCTAAAAAATTTCGAAATGGAATTTTCCTTGTATATAGCTCCAACTAGCATTCCACCATCAGTGTCTGTTAATTCCCGCGTCTTGTGGCCACAAACGCATCAAATTTTTTTTTTCACGTGAATCAATTTACAAAGGAAAGATCCTACACTGTACAAGTGGTCATGGTCACGTCTTGTGGCCGGTGTGTCATAAGTTACAGCCCTAGTGCCACTAAAGATTCACCTTGTAGAGAGGCTGATGCTCGTTAAATCTGCCATGGTTCCTCATCTTGGCGTGGAAGTTAGAAGAATGGGGTGTCGACTCAGATGTCGTCATCGTCACTTGACCGTGGCTCAAAATTACAAGGTCATTTGCCAATGACCCTTGTGTTGCTTTATAATGCGACGTTAACACTCATTCACCTGACAATGTACCAACCATTTACACATTTCTTACTCGATCCTATTGTCATACTGTCATACACACTAATTTGTCATACACACTGATATAATTAAAAAGTTAGGAAAAATGAAAGATAAATTCTAACACGGTCACTAAAATTTTTATCTACATAAGAGCTATACTTTTAACCTGAATTATATAACCATAATAAAGATTTTGTTGTATTTAAAAATTTTAAATATACATAATCCAGTATTTCTGATTTTTTTAAAGTATTGCATTTGATTGATTTGAGATAACTGTTTTATACTGCCAATGAAATTATTCTTAAAGGGATGACATAAGAGAGAGAAATGGTGTTTTAGGCAAAACAGAACATAATATTGCAATTAAATCAAATTAAATAAATGAACCTTTCTATTTTATTTTCTAAACTTTGAATTATACTATAAGACTGTGTAGAGGATTATGCAAGTTAAATCTGTCATGGATCAATCCCTCATGTTGATGTGGTATGAAAATTTAGAGAGTTGGGTGCCAGTTTAAGTGTCTTCGTCACTTGACCGATTTTCAAAATTACGCTGTCCACCGACAATAGTTCTCGTGTCGTTTCAGAATACGACATAAATTAGAAATCTAGTCTGAATTGCTATGCTAAAAATAACATTACTTTCCTCTTAGTACTTAATATATACAATATTTTGATCATTTTCTTGTCATTGTAAAGATTGTCGGCAGGGTGTCCGAGGATCATTGACGCAAACCTTAAGGGAAGGTAGGGGACATCATAAGAATTCAGATTTGCATAGAGCAACCCACGGTCGGAAAAGGTTTCGTTCGGCGCTAGGTGGCGTTGTTCACAAGAGCATTTAAGTAAACAGACCTGCATTACCGCAGTCATTTGAGCTGCCACCGCCTGCAGAGGAGTATGGAACGTTTTACAAACATCGAGCAGGCAGATATGCACCCGATTTATAGATTGGCAGAAGGAAATGCTCGATCAACAGAGTAAAAGGTACCCACAGGGAGATGCACCAGACCGCTGGATGTTTGCTAATTTGCAACATAATTTGTGTGAATATGGATCATTACGAGGAAATAGGTATAATGAGGGTGAGCGACGAGTGACTCGAACTCTCAGCATAGAACAAAATGTGAGCGCTGGCCACCGTATCCAGTTCATTTCGTTCCATGCATTGAACAAAATGTGTTGAATACCATTCGAAGGAATGCGAGTACCATTTGAGTCACTCGTGGCGCGCCCTTACTATGCCTATTACCTCGTAATGATTCGTATTCACACAAATTATGTTGAAGATTAACAAACCTCCGGAGGTCCGGTGCATCTCTGTGGGTACCTTTTGCTATACAATCTTGCTGCTGCTCGTGCATTTCCTTCTGCCAGTCCATAAATCGTGCTCATATGTGCCAGCTCGATGTTTGCAAATCGTTACATCTCTGGGTGATGACAACTCAAATGACTGCGGTAATACAGGTCTGTTTCCTTAAATGCTCTTGCGAGCAACGCCACCTACCTCCGAACGAAGACGTTTCCGACCATGGGTTGCTATGCAGATCTGAATCATTGTGTGTGGGGGGGGGATGTTTCCCTACCTACCTTAAAGCTTAGCCCAATGATATTGGGACACCCTACAGATCACACATTAATGAGTCTAGTACAGGTTGTGGCCAAATATGATCCTAATACAAATCAAACTTATCAATCTAACATATTGAACTAAAGATCTAGATATTCCGCTTTGAATAAGTGATAAAGCTTTAATAGAAAACGATAGATGGACAGTTGACTTGCGCAAAAAACTTCAATTCTACTTTGTTTATTTAATGTTGCATTTTAGGTACAAAGAGGATTATATACGTGGCTTAGGGGGGAGACATCTTATTTTCCAAACCTCTACTACATTCTGGGGTTATAGCAGTTTGTATGATTGAGCAAGAGCCTGATGATAGGTATATCGCATGTTTACGACTCATTTCCACCGAAAATTTTGTTGCCGCGTTAACCTATGGTCACGAACTCATGGCTAAAGTGTCGCTGCTTAGAGTCTTGGTGCCACTGAAAATCCACCCATATAGAAGAGGCCGATCCACGTTAAATCTGTCGAGGTACAATGTCCTCTCTTTGGTGTGTTAGTTAGAAGAGGGGATGCTAGCTCAGGTGTTACCCTAGTCACTTGGATGAGATTAGTCACCAATAGTCCTTGTGTTGCTTTATAGTGTGAGGTTAATATGACTCTCTCATTCACCCACCGAAAATTATCGTTTCGAATAATGAAGACCGCTGCCTTTTAAATGAGGTCCCAAAATATTCACATTCACATAACGTTGATATGGATGTTTAGTTTTTTCGTTTGTTGAAAATGAGTTGCAAGTCAATGAGTTGTATGTATTTCAACGAACTATTTTTAATATATCAGGAAATCTAGTTGATTCAGACTATGTATGTTTCAAACGTATATATGAATAATTGAATATATTTTGAACGAGTGCTTGCTTTTGAAAGTGATTCTACTTAAATTTTCTAAAATCTCATTTTTCCTCTGAATTTATAGAATTGAAACTCTTAGTAGAAGTTAGAAAATACATTCACAAAAAATAAATAAATAAATTACTTGTTGTTTTTCACACACACACACAAAAGAAAGAAAAATATATGAAGCGAATAGTAATCTGTGATATTTAAAGTCAAAGAGAATGCATACATTTATTTAACAGATTTTTTTTATTATATCATACACAAAACAAATTATTCACAACGATTTACAACTACATATGACAAGGAACTACAAGTTTCATTTATACTTAATGAATTACTATGGCTCAAAACTTGATATGTATACTCAAAACAAAACAGTAGAAATCATTTGATAGAATTTACATTCGTTAAAAAAGTGTAGTTTAAAAGCACAATGCCTTACATTCAAAATCAATTTGACTTATGGGAGGAACTAAGATGAAAAAGCATTTTAGTTTATTCTATGCTATCAAATTTCTAAAATTTTGAAATAATTTTATCTCAGTTCAATTTCATTAATTATATCATTTTATATTTTTAAAATTATTTAATTTTTCAAATTAGAATTGGGCTACAAAATAAATTTTAATTTCATTTTTATAGTAACTTTTAAAAAGTATTGAAAAAACTTTATTAAACTGATAATAAGCAAATCGTCCATCCATGAAAACAATCAGATTGATAATTTACAAAAACAAGCTGATTGATAATTTACCAAAACACATACAATATTTTCAAGAAAAATATTAAGTAAAAAAAAAATGTTCAACTACCAGAGATTTTTTTTTTGTAAAAAAGAAATGAATTGAAGATAAAAATATTAAGGTAATTTAAAAGTGTCAATAAGATTTCGTCTCAATTTATTATGAATTAGATATGCGATCCATTTTAACAAAAGGAATAAAATTATAGAACTTGAATATGAATTTTTATAAATAAAACTGTTTTCATACTTTATATTTTTAAGTAACATAATTTTTTTTTCTTGAATAAATTATTCATTTTATTTTTGATTTCTTGTTTTACACACGCGTTTCTATTTGAAAACTGTAGGTGTAAAGATCAATGAATTACTAAAATTATAATTATGTTCTTTAGATGAAATATTTATTATTTATGCATTATTCATTAGAACGGTTCGTTATTTAAAGTATTTTAAAAACATTTCCTTTTCTTACGATTTATAATTTATTCACAATGACATTCGTGTAGTTAATGAATTACAATCACTTGAAAATAGACTATTTAATGCCTTTCAATTTTTTGAATCAAAGTAATTCCTTATTTATTCAGACTAGGAATTTAAAATAAACGAAATTTGAATTTTTAAGTCTAGTTTTTTTACAGTGATCAATTAAAAAGAGTTAAAAAAATTTATTTACAAAAAGAAAAGCTGGTTTTTACCTGTAAATATCTTAGGTATTTTCCTTTGAGAATTACATGCAACATTCATTGTTTTAAATACACAACTTTTCATTAAAAAATAATACCAATCAATTTTATACATGCATAAAAGGTACCATGGAATAATATAATGTATAATCTAACTGCAATAACTGTAATATCTGCAAAAATAGGAGAATGGAGGACAACTGTATTTATAAATATTGCTTAAAATAAGCAATGTAATATATTTTTTATACATTTATGCATTCCACATACAATTTTACAAACATCTTACAAATTCACAATAATCAGTATTTCAAATGAGAAATTCAAACATTTTTAGCAGTTTAAGCGGATATATTCATATACGCATCAAAGCCACAAGAAATTTTTATTTATTGCACTGTCCAGAAGAAAACTCCTTAAACTAACTGGCAAGTACAAACTTTACACAAAGCTTGTTTTTCTTAGTTTACAAACTAACATTGAATGGTGGTCAGGCATATCAGATTACATATGTTTTTAATTACAAAAAAGAACATGCGCACAGTCATATGTAATCATACACATAAGCATGTATACATACATACCCTTTGTAAAGTTGTTTGTGCGCAAAAGGACAGGTTTTTTGTAAATTACAAGTAAATGGGCTCTTAAAGCTTTATTTTATATACATATATAAGGTACATGTTGAATCCCAAAAGTTAGCCTCACATACATGTATAAATGTGTGTATGCGTATCAAATATGCATAGTTTAGGTGATGGAAGATTTAATAAGAAATCCAAGATAATGCATAGCAATAAGTAATTTATATCATCATATGAAACACTGAAATAAGCAACAGAATTGCCTAATAACGTTGCTGTTCACAATAATCTAGAACACACTTGTAAAAAATGATTTATAAAAATGCAATAAAAACTTTTATTATTATCAAAAATCTTAAAAAAGATCACAGATAAAGGCAAGCCTTATATAAATTCAAAAATCATTATCATTCTTATACGACTTGAACCGAAGTGTGACACCGAAGTGATACACAGGAACGAAGAGCAAGCAAAACAGTTTATATTCAAGTTAGTTATTACAGTTTACTCACACATCAAATCCAATGTACTTAAGAACGTTAATATCTTGTAGTGCCTCAAGTTATAACGGTAGGTGACCAGGAACAGAATCAAACCCTTGCTATTAACATAGCTGCGTGATTATCTACTTATATGCTTGCTTTTTTTCGAAGCAATATTGGTCGAAATAATGACATTATCATTTCAAATACTCAAAATAAAGTTAATGCCCGGACAAAATATTTGAAATAAACAAATGCATTAATACTTTTAATAATAATAGAAAAAAAATCTGATGAAAATACAGAATTTTCACACAGCTTTTACATTTTAGTCCAAAAATTGTTCTTAGTTTTAATAAACTATTAAATAATAAGAATCAAAACAGTTTAAAACAAAGTGATGCATAAAGGGAAATAAAAAAAGAGTGCATTTGTGTAAGAGTTTAATCGTTTTGCACAGGAATGGACTTTTCAAAAAAGAATTATTAATTTATAATACATGTACCAAAACTTTTCGAAATTTTTATTGGAATGTAAAACTATATTTTGAATTTTACATTTCTAAATAAATATGTAAACAAGAAAATGCAACGTCATTTATTACATTACTGAAACAGCTGTGAGATATTCTGTGTATATGAAACGGTTATTTTCCGAAGTTAATAGCAGAACTTACTCGTATATTATTAGTTTATGCCATAATAAGAGATTACAATGTAATAAGTTACAGGATAGGATAATAAATACTTTTTGATTTGACTTTTCAAAAAATCCCAAATCTTTGTCAAAGAGGGAACGATTGCTTGTGTGAGAGTCCATCTGAATGAATATAATGGCTAAAAATGGCCAAGGAAATAAAAAAGGAAGCAGTTTCTTAAGAATGCACCGATCAGCAATGACTTTTCTGGGTAAAACAAGCTAAAATCAGTTTTGCAACAGAAACGAAATAATTATGGAATATTACGATTGAAGTGGAAAAGATTGGCAGAAATAACTGTAGCTGTGACTGTAGAGAGAACAGAGCTCTCATCAACCTTAAGTATACATTTGTTAGCAGTGTGCATAACTAACGCCATACCTAGTACCAATACATGAGTTCAAAAATATAATACATTAAAAACATATATATTATTCGTGGAAAAGAAATTTGAAAATCCAGTAAGATACTATTTATTCTTACCGTTGAACCTTACTCATTAAGAAAAAAGGCATTGACTAATTTTATGTTAAATAAACAATGCAAAACGTATCTATTTTAATATTTTTTGTATTAATGACACAAATTCTTTGCGTACTTTGGAAATAATTCTTACAAGTCCAATAACTGTTTGTAAGGGCTGTATTTCCAACATATAATTATATAAAAAAAAGTTCTTTTACAAGAAGTTTCACAAAACAATATTTGAAGTTGTATGAAAAACAAACATGAAGTTACTAAAGAATTACCATGTTCATATGTAATAAAGAATTATAATTTTTTAAAATTATCAATATCTTGTAACCAACAAAAAATGTAATAACTTTTTCATATGTTTGATTTTTAAACAGAAATATGACTTCCGAAAAAAAAAGAACTGCTAAAAGTATAATTCTAGCCTTTTATATGTAGCCTATTTTCCAAAAGAATAGGAATTTTATTAAATACATAAAATAACTATGCAATCTGCATATGCAAAGATTTTCTGATTTCAATAAACTGTAAAATCCCAAATACAAAGGTATTGCATTTAATATCTATGAAATAATAAAGTCATATTTCGAATACTTTTCTCCATCTATTCTCACATTCATAATTTGGATCGATTCAATTAATTCAGTTACTTTCCTAAAGATGTTGCAAGGTAATTCATCTCACAAAACAAAGTTATCAACCTATGGTACTATTCAATATTTTTGGAAAACTGATTTTTCTTAATTTGCATGCAAGTCTTCAGTTGATTTTTTTATCCGTTCACAGTAAAAATGATATTCATTTACTAACATGAAATGATATAAAATGAAAATAGATAATTACTTTTGCATTTTTTTTTCGAGTAAGCATAATGATTTTTTTTGCAAATAAATACATCTTTATATACAAAACATTCAATAAATATATAATACACATGGAATTTAAGATTGTAAATAATGCATTATTCACACAAATTTGTTTTTATGTACAAATTTAAAGAAAAGTTGTTTTATTTTCTAGAATTTTATTTCTGCATAAGCAATAAGAGAAAAACGAATTCAAGAACCTATTAATACGATATAATAAAATTTTGAATTTTTTTTTTAAATTTAAGGTGAAATATAAAGAAATCTCTGTAAATAGATTCTATCAATGGATATTTCATGACCCTTAAAGACAGTAGTTTTATTTTTAGATAGTTTAATGTGTCGAAATGGTGAAAGTTTATACTTTTTGAACATTGTAAAGAGCATTTTATACAGATTTAACTTCAAGACTTGACTGAATCTAAAATGACTAGACAATCGACTCATATAAAACAGAAATAGCACCCAACAATTTGTAATTTTTTCAGAATGCAACAGATATCAGTTTGAAATCATATATATATATATTCACAATAAATTGCTTTTCCAGTCGTAAAAACCTTATGATATATTTCCAAATTTTTTACATTTTTCTGAGGATCATTTACAGAAATTTTATGAATGAATTTGCATTTTCTTTGTGGTAGAAATATGTAGAACATAAAAAATATCACTAAACTTTCAGTTTTTGAGTAATCACTCGATCTCTGCTAGATTCCCTTGGAATACTTCTCCACTGCACATTGTCATTGTTGGAACTACTTGACTGATGGAGAAGCATAGTTTGACTTCCTTTTCTTCTATTACGACGACTCTTAGTAAAATCTTCCCCAAATACGTCACCAGTTCGAAGAGCCGAGATTAAATCATCAAATTCACCTTTTTCGGAACCAGCCTTGATAGCTCTTATACCATTAATGCTACCATTGCGGACTCCGGAGGAGCCTTTGAGGCTGCTGTCTTTACTTGATCGATCAACATGGGTTTTCCTCTGAAATGGAAATAAACATATAATTAATAGTAGTTCTCGATTTCAATTCGTATTCAAGAAAAAAGAAATGAACATAACGAATGAAGATGTAAATACATACAGAAAAAATCGTTTAACTCGAAATTAACTGAATTGAATGTTTAGCTGAAATATTTTTTCGTGTTAAAGGATATTGCAAAAAAAAAAAATATTTCAACAAAATTAAGCTTACTAGAATATATTTTATTTAAATAGATATGTATATATGCATGTATTTAAAAAAAACAATGAAACAAAAACATTCACAAGACCTTAATGAGATTTGATATAAAATTTTCACGTTTTTTTGAAAAACAAAACGTTTATCGAGTTTTTGGAAAATAATCTGATATTTTTCTTTGCATTGTCTTTTTTAGCATCAAATTGTTCGATGTCATAAATTTTTTTACTCATTTCACCATTGGAATGTGCGTCTAAATAGCCGCACATACTTTTTCTGATGTTCCTCATTTCGGATGACGTTGGAACAGGAGCTGCATTATTCATTTCATTTTTGTCTTCGGAATCTTTATCAATGATATTTTTGCGCATTGAACAAGCTCCAAAATTTCTTTATCTGCCATAATTAGGGTTGTACACACATTATCATCATCATCATCAACAACTGCAACGAATTCTTTCGATGATACAATAACACAGTCCCATCCTACTGGTGTTTTACGTATTTTGTTCATTCTCAGAAGGGAGTTCTTTTTATGTTAAGCGATTTTTGTTTCGTGTTAATAGAAAAAATACATAGTAGTTTGTTGGGACCGTTGTATTATTTCATGTTAACTGATATTTCGTCTGAAGTGTTTTCGCGTTAAACGTATTTCACTGTATTTATATGCAAAATAATCGAATTTTAAATAGTTTTTCCCGGGTTTTGAACTTTACTTTTTAATTTCATAATGATACATGATTGTGAACAAATTAGTTTTTAATGACAAAGATCGGTGGTTAATAAAGATAATATTAAACAATAATAATAGTAATACTTCAGTATCTTGTTTGGCCCTTTTTTCATCATCTTCTCTTTTTCTTCGAAATGTTTCATTATCTTGTCTGGCTTCGTTGAAAGATGTTAGGAATGTGTCGAATATTGCAAAAAACTCATCTGGTTGTAAGTGAGAGGGATCTTCACCAAAGTGCTTAACTACTTGATCGTACTGAAAAAATAAGAAATATACATAAATATAATTAACTTAATAATAATTGTAATTTTGATTCACAAACACGCACACACACTTTTAAGAATTTCACAATCTGTGATTTAAAATATGGGAAAAATCAAGTTTATGCAATCTCATAGATATTTATAAAATGTGTGAAAAAAGATGCAAACATAATTTTTTGCGAGAAAACAGATGAAGCTGGGGTTTGATTCATATGCTATCAGTCACCGGCAGACAGCCGATGAGTACTAAAGTGTGGGCATTTGGATTTTCAGTTTTGAAAAAAATGACTTAAAAACTAAAACACCATTACTGCATCAATTTTTGCGTAAAATTAAATTATTTTGTAAATTTATCTAGTTAAATTTTGTGTGTCTTTTTCAGAAAACTGAAAACGCGCTCGAAAAGGAGAAGATTTCAGCCTAGAGAAGATATGCATAAAACGACGGACCAGTTGCGCACCATCTTAAAAGAGGAGTACTAGCGTTCATTCTGAGAGCATGTGGAAACTTCCATTCTTGAAAGAAGCATGTGACAACCCAAGATTACTTCGAAGGAGATTAGAGCAAGACTGTTGTATTTAAATACTAATATTTTACGTGAAAAAAGGTTGTATATTTTTTTAGCACACACGCGATAAATATATTCTTTTTTGACTGAGAAAGGATCATTTTAATATTTTCGTGAAATTTGATTAATATACACAGTTAAGGACTAACTTTTTCGCAGATTTTTTAAAAACTACTGAACCTGTTTAAGTAAATATTTGCATAAAAAGTACTTAAAAGTGTTACTAAAAATGACAAAAAAAAAATAGTACTTGCGCATGCTTTATGATGTAGTAAAATAGCAATCGGTGGAGGGTTTGATGTGGGGTACGATCACCTTCGACAGCAATTCCGCTTTAATAACGAAATCTCATGCTGCTTACAAGGCTATTTAGGAGGTTTTGGGACAATGAATCTCACTCCTGTACTAAGGGATTTAGCTAAGGGTGTTCTGGGATGTTGCTGTCTTGCTGAAAACGCTCTGTCAAGAGCATCTCAGACGTATTCCATTGAATTCAGTTCTGGACACAGACCTGGCCCAGAGATACTCCATAGGGCTACTTCATTCTATGAGTAATTTAAATCTTGGAATGTTTGTAGATCAGGAGAGCTCTCTTTGCGGGCGAGCGTTATCGTTCATAAAAATGATCTGTGTGCCGATGGCTCCTTTAAAAAACATCTTGCAAGGCTCTAAGGTACCCTGTAACTACTCTTCTGAATATCATTCATGTCTCTTGGAAACGGTTTCATAATTCGAAAACCACATTTACGGACACATTGCGCCATCTTGAGATTGGCCTGCCTTCATTCTATCTACTGATTTCCATCGTAATCCATCATTCCGATCTTTTAGAAACAATTTCAAAATTTAAAAACCACATTTCCGGGCACATTGAGCCATCTTGCTACTTCCACTTGGAATTCGTCTGTCTACTGATCTCCATCGTAATACATCATCCAGACGTTGTCTTTGCACCATCTTTTGCAAAAGTTTCAAGCATAATCGTAAGTCTTCAGAATCAAGAGCCAAGTTAATACAGCACAGAGTATAGTGTCCGAAGTATTTGTGTTATCAGTTTTCTTAATTTGCATAATATAAAGTAGAGATATTGAATTTGATTAGATAAATAAGAAAAGCATATTTCCTTTGTTTACCAATTTTCATTATAATTGGTTCGGTAGTTTCTGAAAATTCCGCAAAAAAACAATTGTTTCTTCATTTTTGAACACCAGGGTATGATCACCTATAAGCAATGTGAATTCATGCATAAAGTGTAAATGCCTTTAAGTTTGAAAAATGTTTTGAAATTGAAAGCAATATCATTTATGTTCAGTTTATCAAATACATAAACATTTAATAAACACAAGTTTTTTTATGGATTATGTTGAAATTTAGATTTTAAGAGCTCTAAAAGTCGTAATTTGATTAGATCTGAATGAAGGATTAAATGTGAGGTTATTTATTTGCATTGTTTATTAATGTCGCACTTAGAAATAACATAGGGGCTATAGGTGATGGACCTCATAATTCTGAAATAATTACAAGTCTGAAAAGAGAGAAATGTATAGAAGAATATGCTTTAAAGGCATTTCTTTTCAAATAAACTATTACCTTCAAAACCATTTAAAATGACTTTGCAATGAGTGGTACTGATTTTCAGAAACAATACTAAATTTTAAATTTTCTTACAACATTTTAATTTAAAATTATAATGCATACACATCATACAGAAATTAATTATAGCAGTTCACTGTTGTACAAAGCATTATTGAAACCTTTTAGAACTTTCAAATAATTCAAAACGCATCAAATTTTATAATAGAGTTTTCACTGACATTTTATGGTAAAACATTAAGAAAGGTAAAATTTTTTAAAGCAAAATTTTAGAGTTCTGAGTTTTTTGTTTATGTTCCAGAAGAAGATATTACACAATTAGAATTAAAAACAAAAATAATGGAAAATAAGTTCAATAAAAAATTACTTATACATATTTGCATTATATATTATATACAAATATTATTGTGAGTGAAATGCTTCTAATGTATATATAACATAAAACACACTAACCCTTTGTTTCATTTCTTGAAAAGTATCTTCCAATTCTGAAAATCTGTAGGTTGCAGTTGTTATGAATTCTTTCATCACAGGAACAAACTTATCACCATGTTGAGGAGGCTGTGAACGGTGAAATTCCAGTTCCTAAAAATAAATTGCATAAGTTAATTGATTTTTTAAATTAGTGTCGTATTCAGAAGCAACACGAGGGCGATTGGCGACGGACCTCGAAATTCTGAAATTAAGTCAAATGACAAGTTTGACATCTGAGCTGGCAACCAACTATCAGAGCTTCCACACTAAGTCAATATTAAGACTTTGGGCCCTGGACAGATTTAACATGCATGAGCTCCACAACATGGCAGGTCTTCAGTGGCATCATGACGTACACCCTCACATTGCGGGCGGGGGGGGGGGGGGAGTGTTTGAGGCCCCAAGTTTGACAGACCCCTAGTACAGGCCCAAAACCCGACTTTGCAGGGGGGCCCTAATATTCAACGTTACGTCACTGAGTTCATGACCACTCGGTTACTGCTGGCATTGCATAAATTACAAATAATTGAATGCTATGTATGAAATATAAGCCCATGATAAACCTACTTTAACTTAAAAAACGACAAAACTTTCTTGCTTTAGTAATAAAACCATTGTCCAGATGATAAAATAAAATTTGTAGGAAAAATACTTTAAATTTTCACTCAATCCCGCTATTTCATATGTGTGTATACATACATATAATTTTTAATAAACTGTTCCAGTTTTATAGTTGGCTAACTTTTTTTCAAACTCGTGACAAGGCCAGCCACGATCCGATACCTTGACCACTCGACTACCGCGGCCACTGTATTTTTTGGAAGTGTAGAAAAAGTACCTACTAAGAATTATGCCGCGAAAGCGTAAGTCTAATCTTTCCCAAAGCTCTAATAAAGCTCGAGCTATGAAAATAGCTAGACAGTTGCCAACTTGACTCTATCACCAACATTTCGCTATGATTTTCATTGAATCGTCATTATAATTTAAGAAACGGCGTTGCTTGCGAATATTACAATGTTAACATAAAATAAATACAACAAAAGTAATATTAATGTATTACACTTTCGGATATAAATTATTTACACTATTTTAAGCGTTCTTTACACAAAATTAGTAACAATGAGTTACTTTTGCTGAGGAGAGATCACCTTAGGAAGGTATTTTCAAAAATCGACCCCCAAGAGAGTTACGGGGAGTTATAAATAAAAAAAATCCTTTTTATAAGCTATTAGATCTATAGACTTAAAATTTAACAAACTTGTTTTTTTTTTCTTCTTTTTCTTTTTTTTTCATTATGCAAAAAGCTTTTTTTTGTTTAATTTGCAATTCACGTAAAAAATTAACTCATTAAAAACTTCTTTATCCTTCAATCTGTATTGTTTAATTTTTCAATTCACCCGTGTGAAGAACTAGTACACCCGTGCACATATTATTTATCTCTTAGAAATTGTTAATACACAACATGACTGCAGTTGGTAAAAAATAAAGATGTTTTCT
>BMAV01024329.1:457176-477879 GCA_019973955.1 Trichonephila inaurata madagascariensis | reverse complement strand
AGCGTGCAATGGTATGCACCTTGTAGTAATAGCTGGGTTTCCAGGTAACTTCAAGAGTGGCTGTCAATTCACGCTTGTATCTCTTCAAACATAACTTTCCCCAAATTGCCATCCTGCTTACTGAAACTTCTGTTCTTTTAAAAGCTATCTTATTTGCATTTCTTGTTCACAATTCGCTTCTTGGGTTTTTGGTTGGAAAAGAGTTGCCATTAATCTTGGCCACCAAAGAACCCAGAGGTTATATTAAAGAAAAGATGCGTGAGCCCGTCACATGGTATGTAATTGTTGTATTGATTATTTGTAACATCTAGTGGCAAGACCATTATTTTTTCCAATATTAAGTTTTAGTTGTAAATATGGCAACTGTTCAAAACTTGCTTAAAAACAATGAAGAATAACGTTTAAAAGGGACTATTATTTTCGATTTGTATTCAGCTAAAATAATTAGACTAGTTAAAACAAGTAAATCACAAGAATCAATACTTATCCTTTTTTTCAAAAAAGAATAGAATGCGTGGAATATATTGTGGAATTCAACAAAATATTAAAAAGTCAAAGCAATAAAAGAGATGCATCGCCCTTCCGATGTAGAAGTGCATAGATTCTTAGGAATGGTTTCATGATGTTCTTGTTTCTGTCAAATAACTCAACTTTTTATCCTCTACTACTTATCCTTTATGGACTGCTCATTGTAAAGCCACTTTCATCAAATTGAAAATAAAAATAAACAGTGAGAAACACACTTCGTACGATCTAACACTATCAATCATACTAACATGTGATGTAAGTCTATTAGGACTCAAGGCGTTTTCGCATACCTTGGTGATGGCCAAGAGAGATCAAAAGCATTTGCTTAAAGATCTTTAACATCAGCAAAACAAAATTATTCCCAGCTTTATCGTGAAGCCCTTGCAATTGTATTTGCTGCAAATCATTTTTTCAACCATGTGTATGGATGTAAATTTAAGTTAGCAGCAAATAATAGACTCTTGACAAAAGTCTTTCATCCCAGCACGAAATTGTTTTCAATGACTTCTGATCGCCTACATTAATATGCCACATTTTTTACAGCATTTGATTATGAAATTATTTTCAAGAAGGGTATTTAAAACGTCAATACAGACTGCTTGTCCCGAGCCCCAATAGTTCAAAAAGATTCAATAAATGACATGTTAATCAACAAAGGCATCTAATGTGTGTGATTTCGATAAGTGAAATTTCAACTGAGAGCTTAATTGCTGATTCTGGTGGACAGATGTATATAGAACATAAATCAAGAAGTTCATAATAGCCCAAAACTTTCGTATGAATTCATCATGGAAGATGAAATCCTATTCAGCATGTAGTCATGCCAAGAACTCCTCAGAAGGCTGTTTTAGATTAACTGCATCGAACAAATATTGGTATCACAAAAATGAAAAAAACTTGATCGACGATATGTCTATTGGAAACCACTCGACAAAGACAACCAGCGTATCTCAAGAACATGCAAACTATTTGTGCTAAAATCAATATTAATCCTACAAAAGCTGAAATACATCCCTGAGATACACCAAAAGAAAATTGGAATCGAATATATATAAACCACACAGGAGTCTTCCAAGACCATTGTTTTTTTATATAGTTGTGAATGACACACATAACAATGTGGAGTTTGAGGGTTCAGATCCCTCCCATATACCAAAAGATTTTTAATTTTTAGCATAAATATTACGCCTAAGCACTTTCTCTCGCTCATCTATTTGTTGTTTTTTTTTTTCAAACCCCTCCCATAATGGTAGTCTGTATATGCCACTGATAGTTGTTGATGAGAAATCAAAATGGGTTGAGAAAAAAATTGGTCGCAGTGTAATAACTATTGCTTCTACAATAGAAATGCTTGTCGAAGATTTTGCTGTACATAGCTATCCACATACGTAATTGTTTCAAATGACACTACAATTTTTGTAAGTCAGAAGTTCTAATCATACTGCAGGATCAGGAATGATAACAATGATAATGATCATAATCAGGAATGGAATTTTCAAAAACTTATTGCTCCAAGATCCGGCTATCAATGGATTAGCAAAAAGAAATATACATACACTGAAAACTGTTCAGAAAAGATGACACAAAATTCAATGTCCATGTATTGTAAAGTCAGAGAGATATTATTTAGATATCGAGTCATAGAAAATAATAAAACTCCGTCAGAATAGTACGTACAACGTAATATTCGTATTCAACTTGACGCACTACGATCCATCCAACACATGAAAAATACTGAATGGGAAAATGTGGTTTCAGACAAACGCGGGAGAACGAGTACAAACTCAGTGTTACATTAAGAACAAGTACATATGGAAATTTGAAACAATTCAAAATTTTGACAATTTGAATTGTGAAGTAGAATTAGATGATGGTCTCACATTCAAGTGATACGTCGGTCAACTAAAGGAAACTGAAGTTACAAAGGCATTGACATATACGCGTAAGGTTTACTCCAAATATTAAATCTGATTAAGACTATTTAACCAGAACAAGACGATGTAATTTGTCAGCTTCTGTGGACAAGTGTACCTCACTCTAAAAATAGTTTACAGCAACAGCAACTAGATAATCCAAGCTCAAATGTTTGGACTCATCCTCAGGCCTCAACTGAAAGTCAGCCCTAAACTTCACCAACACAACTTCATCGGTAATCAAGAGAAATAAGAAATTCTGCCTATTTACTGAACTATGACATGAGATAAACATTAAAATTTCCGTGTAGTTTCCTTTTTAAGCATGGAAGAATTGTGGTATTTGTATATTTGTAATATCGAGCAGCAACATCATTATTATTTCCGATATTTAAGTTTCCAATGTAAATATGGCAACAGCTCTAATCTAGTTTAAAAACACATAGAATAACGTCTAAAACGGAACCTTATTTTCGATTCGTATTAAAATATAATAGTAATGTACTTACTTGCTTATTTCATAAAGAAAACGATCAGCTCTAGCCATATTATCGATTTCCATGCTATGTTCTTCTAACAATGCTTTCTCTTCATGACTAGGCATGAACTTAAGAAGCTGAAAGGTATTAAATATAAGTACTGAGTACCGTAAAAGAAATGTCAAGTAAAAAAGTAGCATCAAGAATAAAACATAATAATGCTAAATTTACAATGTACAATATAATTGCTTATGGCTACATTTCATTCTAGTCTAGTATCATTTGCTGATACTATACCTGTTCAACCATATCTTTTGGCAATTGCTCCTTATTATCCATACTCAGAATTGCTTTGCATATCTCTTCGTTAGAAAGTCTAAGTTTTGAGAGCAATATAGTACAATTTTGAGCTCTTCGGCCATCAATAACAGAGAGCTCTCTGGACTTCAAAGCTGCACGTGTAACAACAGCTGGAATATCTTCTTCCACAGATCCATTACACTAAAGACAAAAAAATTTTTCTTAAATTTGCTTTCATCAATAAAACTGGCTGAATTTGATTGATTTATTTTTTCATCATTTAATAGAACATATTTTACAGATCATCAACAACATCAGCTCAGTTTCTTATGAAACATTTTGCGTGCGTATGCACGCACGCACACACACACACACATATATAAATACATGTATAATTTTCAGAAAGTACTATTTTAATTTAAATATACACAACTTTAAAGGTTTGACTTAAATAATTTATCATACCTGCAAAGTTGAAACAAATTACTTAAATATTTTTTAAGAAATTCTCATTTGGCATAAAAATTTACGATAATGATCAAATAAAGACCTGCAGTATTTGCTCGATAGTTTGCTAAGAAAAAATGTATAGTCACCTGCTGTTTTTGGTACGCAGAAAATGTCTTGTCAAAATCCATTAAATCGATTTCTTTATACAACTTGGTGTCATCAAGCTCTTCCCAAACTGTTCCTTCTAATTTACTCTGAAATTAGATAAAATGATTAAAAATACAACACTTATCTTTAACTTTTTATGCTTGTGAGTCATAAGAACTAAAATGTATCGAATTATAAATTTTTAAAATTTTAATTGAATAAATTCTTATGATTTCCCTTCAGCTTCAAACTTAAATAATCAATGATAACGTTAGTATCAAAATATTAACTAATGGTACATTTCATGGTTCTTTATTATTTGTAAATATGTATAAATATCATAAGTAAATTTTACTGAAAATAAACGAAAAATATAATCTTTATGAGTAATAAATACACAATCAAAAAAAGCAGTAGTAGATAAACACTTTGAGATACTTATTTTTTTATGATTTGCGTTAAATTCTTGTATCCTTAAAAAGGAATTCCTAATAACAGAAACTATCTCGTACCTACATCTAGCTTTTATAAGCATATACATGTAAAAAGAGACGAACATATTTTCCATTTTAACTCATTCAATCACTTTCTAAATGCTTGTATTTCTTACCTCGGGTAACTTACACCAGTTGAACGATTTCAGAGGATTAGAGGGTTGGGGTATATTTTTCATCAAGGATTTAATTGGTTTATCTGTTAATGAACCTGAAATGAAGCATTCATAAAAAAATCATTATTAATTACTTTGCTGCTTAGCACATTTAAAATTATTATAGGTGAACAAAATGCATTAATTTGAATAAAAGTTCATAAATATTCAGTAGGTTACGGAGAATATTAGGACCACCCTGCAGTCAGATTTTGGGTCTCAAGCCAGTACTTACAAAAGATTCGTACTTGGCGCCAGTCAGCTTTGGGCCCCCTAGAGACCTGCGCCCCCCCACACGATTCAGGGGTTGCGGGGGTGTACGTTACACTACTGTAAACATTATTTATTATATTTCAGAAATGTCCATTATTTGTAATTTTATTAAAAGTAATTCTTTAGTATTTAAGGCATAAGTATTTTGTCTAATTTTGAGTATTTAGAAAAATTAATCACGTACAAAAGAAATTTATTCTGGAATCGATTGGTGGATTTAAAAATAACATTTAACGTATTGAATTTACTAAGTAGTAGTTGGTGACGTAAAAGAAATCTTACCGATACGAAGAGGTGGAGGTGGAGGAGGCCCTGGAGGAGCAGGTGGAGGATTGGGAGGTAGAGCATGAGGTGGAGGTGGTGGAGGAGGAGGACATGGTACAATACCAGAAGTTGGCCTCATACCAGCTTTAGCATCATCAGATAAGCTACCTGCTTTTGCTAAATTTTCCACTTGAGTTCTTTGCTGTTTTTCCATTTCCAGCTGGAAGACAATAAATATCAATTTTGAGAATCAATGTTTAGTCAAATTTTAATTGTAATGAAATCACAAATCCAAAAATAGGCTCATGTATCATGTCTGTAGCACAAGACTAAATAAGATTGATCAGTTGAGGGAATATTAAAAAAAGAGCCATATGTACTATTTTTAGAGATTATATGAAACTCAATAGAATGAAACGAAACTTTAAGAAATCCTTTCGTTAAATAGTGGATCAGAGGAATAAAGAAAAGAATTTGATTTTAAAAATATTTACTAAAAATTTTAAAATTATCAAGCCAAAAATTTTCATTATTCTTACATATATTATTATTCAAAAACAGTTGTAATTTTTGACTGTTTATGTTTCAAAATTCCTGCAACTCATTGCATGTTTTAACTAAGAAATTAGTGCAATTAATTAATCAGTACAATTAAATTGCGCATGACATTAGTTAATGTTGAACAATTTACGCTTATAATTCAAACTATCCTTTTTGTTAAAAAGAAAATGATATTGAAATTATAAGATATTTTATTAGTTTTACAATAAGGATTTCAGATATGCTTTCACTCTATTTGTTGGGAATCAAAGGCATACATAAGGGTGAGGTTTGAGGGTTCAAACATCTCTCATAGACTAACAGATTTCGAATTTTTAGCATAAAGATTACATCTTGGTGCTTTTGTATATATTTTGCTAAAAATATAATCCTTTCCATGAAAGTACACTGTAACGCCAATGCTGTGGGACCTTTTTATTTATGACCGAACATCAAAATCCAAAGGACGACGCTGGATAAAAAAGTGAAGTACTAGATATCAACAGTCAATGAATTCCTCATACTAACTTATTACATGTTTGATGTCATGTAAATTTGACTTTTCACCGCTTGTCTGTAAAGTGAGCTCGTTGAAACAAAAATGTCATTAATCTAATGTAAGTAAAAATGAGACATTTTTATTTGAAAAATATGTGGAGTTGTGTTATTGATTATTGTTAAGAAATTTGGGTAAATAGTGTTTAATTTTATCTTAAATAGTGTAAATAGTTTCAGTCTGCATGTTTAATATGTTAATAATACTTTCTGTTGCCTTTATTTTATGTTAAAGTTGCAATATTCGCAAGCAACGCCGTCCCTTACATTATAAAGGAGCTTCAATGGGAACTTGGCAAAATATCGGATACAGCCAAGTAGGGTTCCTTTTTTGGTGACGGCGATCATATGAATACTTCTCGAAACTACTGGAGAAGTCTATGACGTCATGACGTAAGCAGTTTCTTCGAAAAAGTAGTGGAAGATAACCACGCAGACTATGATTAGCGGTTGCATCCTGAAATTGAATTAGTTCTACTTCAACTGATGAAGTTTTCGTTTAAGTGTGTTTGCATAAGACCGAGTAGTTGCTTGCGGATAATTTTTATTGTTACGTGCCTATAATTTTGACGCTGATAGTTGTGTCCGAGTGCTGTAAAAGGTGCAAGAACCTTCTAGAACTTTTTGAACGAGTTTTACTGCTGTTTAACCTGTATTCTAAGGACTGTTTTTCGTCAATAAATTGCATCGCTCTTGAAGAACTAGCTTATTCTTTAAAACTGCCTTAGCATAAAGTCTACGAACCCCGATCTACGCAAAGTTATTAATTAAAAATGAACTAGTATCAAATATATCCGCACACATAAAACACATTCACTGCATTTTTTGACATTTTCTTCCCTCTCTTTTTCAAGATATTCACTACGATTAAAATTGATAACAAATCTCATTTTTTTTAAAGAAAGAAACATAAAATAATTAGGTATTACACAAAAAAAGAGATTTATTTTAATAATAGATTATAGCTGTGAGAGCTTTAGATAACTTAAAATGAAACAGAAGAATTTGTTGTTGTTGTACACAAACCATGAGATTCAGTTCATTAATTCTATATTCAAGCTCAGCAATTTTCTGATTCGCTTCCAAGTGTCCAACTGTTTCCTTTTCCAATTTGACTTTCATTTTATTTAGGGCAGATTGCAGATCTTCCTATGGAAGAATTTTCAGGCTTAGAAACAATTCATATAAGCATCATATATAAAATTGTACATTTTTAAAACAATTTGCATCATATTAAAATCAATAAAAAAATTTTAATAACAAAATGCTGATTTCATAAAACAGAGTTCATAATTAATCACTAATTTTAATTTAATATAACCACTACACAAATAACAGAAAGTCCTTAAAAAGTAATTTATTAGTTGTTAGGTTTACTTCTCAAACAAAAAATTTCTAGCAAATAATGCAATAAAAAGATCTAGATTTCTGTTATTGATTTTCCAAGCTCTGACATGAAGTACTTATTTCTAGTTATCAAAGAAAGTTCATTAAGGTATGCTTCTCTATAATTATAGAATAAAAAGAAGACAGTTTAAGTTATTGTATATTCCAGCGTATAAAGCGCATTTTTAATACCAAAAGTAAGATCGAAATTTACGGGTGCGCGTTGTATACACCGGGTATAAAACTGATAGATTTAAACACAAGGAAAAGATGGGAATAAAAATTAACATTTATGCATGCTGTTTTATTTAAAAGAAATGATATACCGTATGAACTTTTATTTTTCTTTTAAAACTAAATTATTCCGAGCTGTAAATCGACTACACCAACTCAAAGCTGCTTTATAATTTTCACTTTCATTTACATATTTTTCCTCTCCTTTAAATAGATTTACGCTGTTTCTTGTAACAATTAATCAGTTCTGAAGTTTTTCTAGTAATCAGTTCACAACATTTTCATCTATGAAAACCATTTTGTTAGTTCTTTACGCAAAGCACATTTATAATTTGAGTGTTAATTATTGTGATTTCCTTTTTCGTCATCTCACGTATTTTCACCAACATCATGAATCCTTGTTTAAGCATGATTGCCCTTTTCTTTTGAAAATTAAAAGATTTTGCTTTTGAAACTAACAATGTTTCATTTCGATTGGCTGGATCGATATTTACTATCAAAACCAATGATAAATTAATTGTACAATCAAAGCAAATGTGATTTACTAAAGCCTTTGACGTTCACTTCAAAATTACGACTTCATATAAAAAGAAAAAAATTAATTTCATAAATTGATTCGGGTAGGAAGGACATTATTATCCTCAATTGTGTCCCTCCTCTCGAAAATCTAGAATAACATTCTTTTATGCACAGCTGCATTCTTATGCATAAGCCGTCAAACATTCCTCCTTTCTCAAACTAATCACTTGTCAAGTTAGTATATCATTGTTCAAAAGCCGAAAATCCTTCAGATAAAGGACTTCAAATAAATAAAAGCATCATATATGTACATCTCCTTTTTTTTTCCTTAAAGAAAGGGGGTACGCACTATACAGAGAGCATACCTAAAAATTAAGAAATTTATTTTGAAATTATGGGGGCAATTTATACTTTGGAATGTAAGGTAAATATAGAGTTTTAGGAAAGTCCGGTAAGTAGCTACTTACACTTAAAAAATTGATGAAAATTTCATTGAATTACTTCACGGAAAATAATGATTCAAGAGGAAAATTACATTACCTTCTATATATTCTGTAACATGCACACTTTTTGTAATTAAAAAGAAGCTTACGAAACTCGTCTAAAAATGTGTTTTATACTTTCATAACATTCTGCTAGCTCACAAATTTTACAAATTGCTCGAATCCAAAACTTATCCTTAAATATCAGAACTCCATAGTATAAAATAATCTTAGCACAACTCTTGGAGCTCATTATAGATTGTAAGAGTATTACTTTAAATACTCTTTACTGATAATTTGTTTCGAATAATAAAGAGAGGAGTCAAGTTCAAGAATCATTTTATGAAGAATATAGCAAAAATATAAAAATGATAATATTTATTTTGGATAAACAAATTATTGATATTTAAAATATTTAAGATCAATTTTCAAAAGATATTTTTAATAAAAGAACACTGAGATAAATTAAAAATAGGAAAATGTAAAAAAAAAATTTACTTTTTCTTGACTTAGTTGTTCAAGCTCTTGCTCTTTCTTCAGCAATTGACTCGATAATTCAGAGTTTTCTTGCTCCATTGCTTCTGCCTTGCTTTTTGCTTGCTTCACTTCTTCCTCAGTAGCTAACCTAGAAGCAAATATTTCGTTAAAAATGGTTCTTAAAACTAAATATAATGATAATTCAATCTTTAAAACACTTTGTGAAATTCAATAATTTAAAAGAAGTTTTAATAAAATATTCACGCTAAATCTAAAAACCTTTTTTGTTTCTGAATAAATTAGAAAGTAACACAAGTAGGATATAAAAAAATGATAATAAAAAGATAGTGACCAATAATACTTACAGCTGCACAATTTCTCTTACATTAATCTTTATAGGAGAGGAATCTGGATTTTCTCCATTCTCTCCTTGTAGAATTATTTGTTGAACTATTCGATCAAATAAAAGCCAATGCTGGGGACATGCACTGTAATCAACTACAAAAAAAAAAAAAAAAAAAAAAAAAAATAATTTTAGTATTTCTTTGTTAAGATCTTTTTAAAAATCGCGTAAGCTGTAAGGGTCACACCCATATGAAAGTGGCACTACAGTCGGTTTACTAAATGGTTTACTGCTATTAATATAAATTAGTATATAAAGGAAAGAAATAACACAGACGTAATATACAGGCTAGACAAAGTCACCTTGTAGGTTAGAGCAAGTGTTCCAATGATCCACGACATGATGGATACCTTAGGTGTAGAATCTCCGGTATTGGTTGTGGAACCAGTTTTCAACAGCAGCTTGGACCTCATTATCGTTGGGAAATCACCATCCCTTCAGAGCTTTCTTGAGTGGACAGAAGATGTGGTATTCATATGGTGAGAGGTCCATGGAGATGTCCATGTTCAAGAACCTTCCAACGGAATTGCCGCAGCAATGTTTGGCACGCCACAGCTACATAAGGACTGGCATTATCATGCAAAATGATAACCCGTAGGACAGCATGCCCCGTTACCGGTTCCTGATATTCCTTCTCTGTTCATGCAATGTGGTACAGTACATGGTAGCATTGACAGTCGTACCTTTTGGATTCATCCATGATGCGAACGATGCCTTTTAACGTGCGCCCGCGCTATCACACACACATCTGGCGGGATCTAACGATATCGCATGCATTCCTGTTGTTGCAAATGGCACCTGATCGATGGTGTTGTATCGAGGCCCACAAAATTCATTGTGGCAAGCAACTAAATGTACACCTGTCGTTAGCCATAGGTTTGAACACCATACAGATGACAGTACGATTTGGCTCGGTTCCGCCCAATTTTGAGGAAGAACACTCTGGTGAGTGGCCAGGCCTCCCCCATTCCGCTTCCACTAACCTCACGAGAGGACTTGCGCTAGTACTCTGTGCTCTCTATAAGGACATACGCAGTCATCTTTCTCTTCAAACTGTGGAGTTATTACAGCGATGCCCCTTTCATTTGGGTGACCCTTACATTATTTTGAAAAGTTTTGAAAGAGAAAAATAAATATGAATACTTTTTCACTAATAACTTACGTGGAAGCTGTATACAATGGTATAACAAAGATAAGAAATGAGGATAAGCTGGTGTGTGAGATATCTTCTTTTTCAGGACTTCTAACATACTTTTTGCACTTTTTGTATCAATGT
Source organism: Trichonephila inaurata madagascariensis (assembly GCA_019973955.1). NCBI lineage: Eukaryota > Metazoa > Arthropoda > Arachnida > Araneae > Nephilidae > Trichonephila > Trichonephila inaurata. The sequence goes on along the minus strand of BMAV01024329.1, from coordinate 467,004 downwards.
GTACCTATTAAAATAATACGTTATGAAAGCCCAATGTTATTCTAAAAATGATTAATATTTTCAAAACAACTCACAAAAAATGTAGTTATGAGATTTTTTTATTTTCTAAAAATCCCGAAAACCGTACTCAGAGATCAATATAGAAAGGTTGCTTTAAGGAAAATATAAGATTTTGATTAACAAGTATAAACTGAATGAGAATAAATAAACTTAAATCAAAAAATTTCAATACATACTACATTTTTGCATAAAAAATAACTGAATTCAATTATTTAAATGCAAAAAGAAATGAGCCTTTCCGTAATATATACTTTAAATTGATGTTTCATATAAGATAAAAAATTTAATTGTTTATTTAAATTAATAAACTTGCATTTTTTCTTTATATTTTACGACTTTTTCTTATGTTTAATAATTGTATTCGGCTAAGGAGTTAATCATTGCAGAATTGTGCATTAATATTTTTGCAAACCTTTTCAATACTTATACTCACATAACGGTTATACATATAACTTATATACATAAAGGTTATGTTTACATTTTGCTTGATACAATCTTGCACTCCATCCTCTCTCAGTGAATAAGCAGTATAGAGTTTGTTATAGCAATGCTTCACCATAGTGATACAAATAGTTATTAACATACATCGTAGTTTTAAATAACATTTAGAGATAATCAAATTGACATCTGAGTAAGTATTCGTTATTGCTTTATTATTAAATCATTATTGTTACACACGTTACCAATGCTAGCTTGACAAATATTTGGCAGAGTATCATTGAGAATAAAACAAATAAACTAAAAAGAAATATAATAAACTTGAATATTAAAACCTGTAGTATATATGAATGGAAACAAAAAGTAATGTTAACTGCATGTGACTAAATTTTTAAAATTTATTTTTTCAAGGAAGATATGTTAAAAAAGGTATTTAAGGTATCCGACTACGTTTGGAACCGTGATTTTGCAAAAGCGTATAAATGGAAAATTTTCATGATATTTAGTGTCACTTAGATTAGAATACATGTATAAAATTGTTTTAAGGACATTTTGACAAAAAAAAATTATTTAAATACAATATTTTGGCAAAAAACTAACTTAGAATAACCTTTTTTCAAAATGTTCTCCTTTTGTGAAAAATGCTTCTATTATAATAATATTTTGCCTGTATATAGCTCAAACCTCTCTACAGAGGCTCAACTAGAATTTTTGAAATATATAACTTAGAAGTGGGTTTATCCATATTTTACGACAACAGAGGGGAGCAATTTTAAGAAAAAAACGCCAATAATTATTTCAATGGGTGGTAACTCTGAAAATAACGTGAATTTTTCAAAAATTCTAGTTGAGCCTCTGTAGAGAGGTCTGAGCTATATACAGGCGAAATATTATTATAAGAGAAGCATTTTTCACAAAAGGAGAACATTTTGAAAAAAAGATTATTCGAAGTTAATTTTTTGCCAAAATATTGTATTTAAATAATTTTTTTTGTCAAAATGTCAAAACAATTTTATGCATGTATTCTTATTTGAGTGACACTAAATATCATGAAAATTATCCATTTATGCGCTTTTTTAAAATCACCGTTCCAAACGTAGTCGGATGCCTTAATTGTGACCAAATCGAACATCTGACTGTTGTGGTGATATTTTTTTACTAATATAAGTCGAATTCTCATACTTCTTTGTTAGGTTATTCTTTCGAGGTTATTTTTGAAAAATCACTCTATTTCCATATCTTTCTGAGATAATGATAAAAACTAAAAGTGCCAATTGATAAGAATACTTGAGATTCAACAAATGTGTAATTTTAAATTAGAATAAAACTAAAATATATTGCTTAAGAATGATTAATATCTATTTCTCATTTCACTTATTCGTTTTTATTTAAATTATACGTATAGAAAATATTTCAATGATCATAAGCATTTTATTCCAGCATTAATTGCAAAATAATACATCCTCGAAAAATGTAATTTCTCATGTGTTTGTGCTATTCTGTAATTCTATGTTGAAAGAAAAAAATATTGGTATTTTTTTCAAAGAATGTATATTTAATACTTTAAAGCGATTTTGATCTAAATAAGTCAAAGTTGAAAAGTAGATTAAAAACTTACACATTCAAATTTTCGAGCCATTTCCTTTTCATCTTCATTACGAACCATTTCAAAAATATCCAAATGCCTAAGAAAATTTGTAAATACTTAGCTATTCAAGTTTATACTGAATCTTTTTCATTCATATAATAATTAATAATTTGGTTGATTCATATAAATAATTCACATGGTAAAATTTTATAATACTCATACTTGATTCTACATAAAATTGAAAAGGCAATCGAAGTACCTGTCAAGTGTGGCATTTTCATGACGTCGAAGCTTTTCCATCACTGGTTGAATTCCTAACATCAGGAATTCATAACGCAAATGCAAACGAAATTCCAAATGATCTTCACCAGGACCATAATTAATTATGGCATTAATGAAGGACATTATAGCCGTCTTTAAATTGACTTCATCGTGATACAGGCCAGTACTGCGGTCTAAGTCATTTACAACAGTCTACAAAAAGAATTATATTACAATAAATGATCAGTTTAATAAATTCATTGCATACATTATATAATAAATGACACCAAAAATCAATATTTACCAAAAACCGAGTCCTTTCTGCTGCGAATTTCTGAAAGTGTAGCATAGATTCCAAAACTTTCTTATGCCCTCCTGGAACTAAACACATAGCTCCTAAAATTTCAAGCACTGCAGTTTTTGTTTTTATATTCTCAGTACTCAAACTTTGAGCAATAGTATTAATGGCGGTTGGATGAGCAAGAACATAGGCACGACCACTCTGAAATATTATAAAATATTATTTAGAATCATATAATAAAATTTATATACTTGAAAAATAATCTGATTCTAAATAATTCATTAACAGTTGTAACAGAAAAATTAGTTGATATGCAAGGGCGCAGAGTGCTGAGAATGCATGCGATATCGTCAAAGCCCCTCAGATGCGTGTGTGATAGCGTGGTAGCACGTTAAAAGGCATCGTTCGCATCATGGATGTCTCCAAACGGAACAACTGTCAATGCTGCCACGTACTGTGCCACATTTCATGAACTGAAAAAGAATATCAAGAGCCATTGACTTGGTATGCTGTCCGGTGGGCTATCATCGTGAATGATAATGCTCGTCCTCAAGCGGCTATTGCATGCCAAATATTGTTAAGGCAATTCCGCTGGGGGTTCTTGAACATAGACACCTCCATGGACCTCTCGCCGTGTGAATATTACATCTTCGGTCCACTCAAGAAAACTCTCTGGCAATTTCCCGACGATAATGAGGTCCAAACTGCTGTTGAAAATTGGTTCCACAACTAACACTGGAGATTCTGACATCGAAGGTATGCATCATGTCATGGACCGCTGGGACACTTGTTCCAACCTACAAGGTGACTTTTTCTAGCCTATGTTACGTCTGTATACTTCTTTCCATTGTATACTAATACATATTAATAGCATTTTATACTATTTATCAAACCGACTGCAGTGCCACTTTCATTTGGGTGACCCTTACTCGTATAATTATTAAACATTGCTTTCCTCCCTTATTGAATAACTTCAGATACGATTTCTCCATGTTTCTAAACTCATTCTCGTCGTTCAGTTAAATTTCAAGCGTAAAATTAATGATGCGCATCTCTTTGGGAATTTTTTAAAAATAATAATTGAATTAACTTTCGAATTCTTTCTTTAAATATTTGTTATCCTAACAATGTAAGACATTCCTTTTAGCTAAAAATCTAAACGGTAAAAAAATGTTTCCTAATCTACCTACAATGGCTCTGTAATACTGAAATTATCAGTTTTAATAAAAAAATGTGACTAATTTTGTTTTTTTATTTTTTAAAAAAAACCATCATACATATTAACTAGCAAAAAAACTTGAAACAGGGTGCAATTGTAATTAAAGTAATTTTTATTTCTTATTAGAAGAAAATTTTGAAATGTTTGGAACCTCCAAGCATAATTGCATTAATTTTTTCAGGGGTTTTCTCTGACACAATATTTATGACACAAATAATTCATTAAAAATACTACAAAAAGAATTCTATATCCTTGGTTGTAGAATGTTTTCTACAACATTTTTTAATTCAAATTAACATTTGGGTTTGCGCACAGTAAGTTTTTCTCTTCGATTTCGGTCTCATACAAAGGTAATTTCATATGAGTGAATACAGTTTAAATAACAATTTTAATAATCAAGTTTTTACAGTTTATTGAAACATGTGATGGATTTTATATGGTTAATTATACTTTTAAACCTTTTAAATTACGGCTTTACTATAGGTAACTGGATATGGCACTTATTTTTTTAAAATATAATTTTTTAAAATTTTTATTGATACAATACTAAGCTGAACCATTTTCATAAATTACATTTTAAACTTGATTGCTATGTTACACATCTGCTTTTAAACTCAGAGTTTTTGCACAGATTTCAGTATTTAAGAAAGAAAGTCAAAGGGAGCGTTTTCACTATCATGTGTAAATGCAGTATTTCTTTCCAAGAGGCAAGAACTTGAAAAATAAGAATTTTGTTAGTATGTTGAGAAGTAAAACGGGCATGAAAAAAGCGAATTTTGAAAAAACTTCCACATTATTCAAATTTTTTTTTTTTTTTAAATCTTGTGAGAAACCCCAAGAAGTTTGAAAAAAATGTGACCTAAATATAACTCTCGTATTAAAGAATTTATAAATTTGTAACATAGTTTTGCGTTAAATTGTCGAGTTTTCTAAGTATTCATGAAGATCAAAATATTCCTACAAAAATTTTAACTATAGCTCATGCTATGATCATAATTCAATATACAGGATGAACCAAAAGTCATATTCTGATTATAAATATTTGTTATGCTCAAACTATTATAATTAGACATATGTTTGTTTGGAAATATTGTATATATAAGTACTGCTACGAATTTTTTAATACTATTTATCTTAGTAGATTTCAACGTGTGTCTTTTAGTAGCTCGGAGAGTGTCTAAGCGGTATTGCAGTAGCCGCCATGTGTTCTTTACTGTCTTGCACTTTATTAGCAAGTAACCTAAGCCTTTTATAAATAATTCTTACCAAGCTTGTTTGTGATATTTGAAGTTCCGGCGATGCTTCACAAACTGATTCAGGACTCCGTTGAAACGATTCCCGAACTTGTTCAACAGCTGCTTGACTAGGCTTGCCATTTCTAGGAAGATCCTTAACGCTATCTGTTTCTTTGAACATTTCATAATATAACAACGTTGAAATTTCCGCTGAACATTATTAAACGATTTCAATACGTGAAACCAAAGCACACACAGTGCTTTCTCATAAATCGACGCTCTTTTCGGCAAAAAAATTATGTCTACCTTACAAATGTCCTCCTGAGTCACTCTCGAAGGAGAATTCTCGCCCTCAACCGAACAAAATAAGTACTGAAATTTACCTATATACAATGATACAAAAGGAACATTGTTATATAAAGAGGGTCCGGCACATAAATTTTCGAAAAAATATCGATATTCACTTTTTTTACATTTTCTAAGAATTTAAATATTTCTGTTTAAAATTATATATGATATAAGGAAATACGATAATTAAAAGTATTTTTATTTATTTTTTTTATATAAAGTTACTCCTTGAGGCGCATCAAATGAGTTCTGCTAAGAGCACCTGTGTTTTCCCTTGCATAAATTTCTGATGAGCGCAAATCAATATGAAGTTCAAGTGGAAAAATTAGAGTGTGTTGGGAATATCTAAAAGTGTATGGGTACACGTCTTTTGTTCAAATGAGTCAGTTAATAACACCATATTGTCAGTGATTCCAAAATCTACATTTGGGGAATTAAAAACGCTAAAATTCGGGTAAATATGATTATTGCGTAGTTCAATATGAGTCACGTAGAAAAATTAATGATCTTAAAACATTGTGATATTGAATCAAGTTATAACTGTGTGCCCTGCTTCAAAAAATTAGATGCACGTAGGATTCGTGTAGCCCAACAAAAGCATCTTGAGATCCCAAAGAAAGGCTAAATTTAAAAATAATGAAAAAAAGAAAATTAGAATTGTAATGAATTTTTATAATCAGGGCACAACTTTTGGTTCACCCTGAATGTATTTTCAATATCTTAATAAACTGGAATGATCTAAAATGAAAAATGGAAGAAAACGATAGAAAAAGATGACCGAATAAATATGCATTTTCTAAATCCAAACATGATCAGAACTTAAAACTGATCATGAAAGATTTATCTGTGTTGCTTTAATTTAAAGATGTTATATCATCAAATTCCGAGCCCTAATCATGATTACAAAAAATATACTTACCGAATTATTCATCAGTGCTTTTACACAACCTATAAGAGATGTGTGAATTGGACTTTCAGCTGTATTGTAGTCCATGCTTAATAAAAAATTCAAGATCCCAGAAAGACCATCTTGTTCCAAAAAACGCATAACAAAACTATAGATGGGAAATAATGCATTCATAAAACTCATGTTTTTTAAATTTTCATAAAAACAACTTCGAATAATAGAAAACATGTTGGCACTTTTCTGTTTCGCCGGTGCAAATCGCGCCAAGTTGGCATTATTGGCGACAATACACTATATACACATAAAAAATATTAATGAATATTAGTTTTCATTGGTGTTTCATTGATTTTTGATGTATTAAGAAAAAGACGTTACTGATAAGAAAGACCACGACTTCTTTTTAAAATGTGGTGGTAAAAGGTTACCAGCGAGAATATTCCGTTTGGCGTCGGTGGTATCATTTTTGGCGACTTTATCTCCTACATCGGCGAAACGAAAAAGTAACAACGTGTTTACATGCATTGATGCAAGGATTAACATTTATTGAAATATTTAAGGTTATGAAAAGAGAATGAATTTAATAATCTAATAAATCTATATCATTTATCAAAAAACAGATACTTAATAAATCAAAATCAAAGCGGCAATAATTGATATATATATCTTTTTATCAGATTTAATATAGCTTGGGGGGGGGGGGTTGATATTATTTAAATAAATTTTCGGCATTGGTTCTTTGTCGTTATAAAAGTGAAATAAAAGCGGCACACATAATCACAGTAAAATATCTCAATTTTTATGAACATTTACAACGTTCTAATTCATACATCGGCTTATAATAGTGTATGTTTTAAATTTGAAAATATTCCAGAAATAATAAATTTCTTACTCTAACATCACTGCTAATTAAGCATTGCAGTGTAATAAAAAACATGAAACACATTTTATACCAGAAAAATGGATCCATTCAGATGAAAATGAGTTTTATACTGCTCTGTACAGGATAATGAAGTCAAAATATATATTATTGTTTAGCACTTTTCTATCAGCCGAAATGTCCCAATTTTGAGTCCTATTCTTTAACATTACACAAATACAACCTTAAAAAAAATAAAGAACCCGATGGAGGAATGAAATGGAATGAGGGGGGGGGGGCCCACATAACACCATATTTATTTTTAAATAAAATGAACTTAAATACAATAAACTTTCAAGCTTTTATATAAATTTTTTCAGGCTCTTAAAGGAAAACATACTCAACGACATAATTTTTTTAAATGTATATTTAATCATGTGACTTTAACTCGTTGTTTTTTGTTTTTTTTTTCGCGCGATATCTGAAAATTATAGAACATATCTTTTCAGGATACGTGGCGTCCATTTTAAACGAATTTTTTTATACGCGCCTTCCTGTAGAACGAGTTTAAAGCATAAAAGAGGCCTTACTGTGTATATATATGAAATATGACATTAATTATAAGCAATTTGGCTTTAAGCCTCTTGAAATCTTAAAAGATTCAATGTTTGGATTTTGCAATTCCATTTTTTCTTTTTTTTTAATATTGTATTTAATATTTTTGCTTTATTGCTTATTATATCATTCAAGAATTAAGAGTTTCAGCTCTTTTATTATAATCAAAATATTTTCTAGCATTTTTTATTTATATTTTGTATAATCTTATTTAGGTTTTATACACTCTATAATAATAATAATAAAACACGACGCACCAAGAAGGAGTTGCCCGTTTGTAATGAAATTTCGTATTCGAAGACATTTGTACCGAACATGCAAATGATTAAAATTTGGAGTCCAATGAATGAATAGCGGGAGCTACAGCGCATCGGAATTGCGCACTCAGCATGTGTTCATAAGAAGCGAATTCTCAATCTGATGGACAAAATTTCTGTTGCATTGCTATTTAGGATACCTATCAACGACTGAAAAAATGCCTCGCCGCAGGATTCGAGCTCATTACGAGCAATTGTCCGAGTTTGAAAGAGGTCGTATCATTGAATTGAAATAGGCAGGTTGGGCAAATCGGAGAATCTCTCGTCATATGGGTCGAAACAATGCGGCCATTAGAAGATTCTGGCAAGAATGGGTGGACAATGGCAGATTTCAAAGTCATGCTAGTAGCGGTCAACCTAGGACCACAGCAGATCGGAAGGACAGATTGATGGTCAGATCAGCTGTCATAGTGCCTGATTCATCGTTATCAACCATCAGACGTGTGACCCGCACACGAGAGTCCACCATGACCATTCAGAGACAGCTAATAGAACGAAATTTACGCTCGTACCGACCGTTACACCACCTGCCACTCACGCCTGCACTCTGTATAGCCAGATTACAGAGGTGCTCGACTCTGTCAGGTTGGAATCATGCTAAATGGGGGAGTATAGTGTTTAGCGATGAATCCCGCTTCCAACTGTGTCCTGACGATCATCGAAGGCGTATCTGGAGACCCCCAGAGCAGCGTGCCGATCCAGCTTTCACTATTACACGCCACCCAGGCCTTCAACCAGCAGTCATATTCTGGGGTGCCATTTATTTTGACAGCCGGGCCCCTTTGGTCGTCATTATAGGCACACTTGCAGAGCAGCAATAAGTCTACGACATTCAGAGAACTGTTTTGCTACCGTTCCTTTTGCAGTACACTGGTCTTTTTTTCTGCAAGATAAATGCCGGACCACATATGACACGTGTTGCTATGAACTATCTTACAGCTTGTCAAACACTTTCTTGACCATTCAGATTGCCAGATCTCTCTCCAGTCGAGCATGTCTGGGATATGATGTGAAGGTGACTGCAACTACCCGGGAATGTTGATGACCTGGCCTGACCATTGGAGCAAATTTCGCAAGAAATACCGCAGGAGACCATCAGGGTGTTTTATCACTTTATGCCACGTAGTGAGGCAGCTTGCATCCAGGTTAGAGGTGGGTCAACACTTTATTGAGCTCGTTACTTTGCAACGATGTAACTCTGAAATAAATCATTCAATTTTTCTGAAACTTTAGTCATTTTCTATTCTGTACTTAATCTTTCTACCCACCAATTTTTGTCTCTATCGGACAACTCGTTCTTGGTGCGTCGTTTTATTTATTTATTTATTTATTTTATTATAGACTGTATTTTTAGAAATTATTTATAGTCTTACAATTAAAAGTTGTGTACACTATTTTCTCTTCTCTTTCTGCTCAGCCATATATGCAAATATAGGAGAAAGTTGCCGTTTTAAAATAATAACGAAGCCTGCTATCTTAGTTCCTAAGACTAAGATTTTGCTATATCTGATACTTATGTCAATTAATTGTGAACTATGTGACGGGCTCACGCGTCTTTTCTTTAACATAAACTCTGGGTTCTTTGGGGGCCAAGATTAATGACAACTCTTTTCCAACCAAAACCCAAGAAGCGAACTGTGAAAAAGAAATGCAAATAAGATAGCTTTTAAATAACGGAAGTTT
>BMAV01024329.1:424808-436533 GCA_019973955.1 Trichonephila inaurata madagascariensis | reverse complement strand
AATTGTATTAAAAACATTCTAACTCTCACTTTTTGATTTAGAAAGTACAGGACTTCTAAATAATAATTTCTAAAATTAAAGTAGAATTATCTTTTACACTCTCGTAACCCGTTCCCCCAAAAAGGATTGCCTCAAACCCCATTTTTAGTGGGTTTCTACTCAATAAAATAAACATGCTTACCAAGTTTCGAATCTAATTCCAGCGGATCTCTACTTCATGAAAGGAACGTGCCTACCAAATTTAAAGTCTGTAGGTCAAATTAGTTCAATAATGGGAATATTTATCTGTAACGCCCCTTAAACCCTCGCAACGCTCCTTGGGGGTCTATTTTTGCAAAATCTATTTTTAGCGGATCTTTACTCACCAGAAGAAACATGCTCACCAAATTTCAATTCTGTAGGTCTATTAGTTCCGGAGATATGAGTGAGTCGCTTTCCTCTTATGTATATATACATTGAAACGAGCTGTATTTTCCAGTTTTTCGAAAAAAGCACTGCTATCTAAGCAATTGAAAAAAGAGATAATTGAATTAAGTTTGTATGTATGAGATAATACTGTTCTGTTTATTAATCTCTAAAGTTGATAAGTCGAATCCAGATAGAATTTGTTAGAATAGAATTTGTAAAAATATTAGTTAGAATTTGTTGTAATTGCAACCTGCATTTTAATTCCCTTTTTTGATAATTAATACTTTGTATTTCAAGAAGAGGGTCGTGATAGCTTAGTGATTACTCAAAAAGATATCTGCTTGAAATCAACTTATTACGACGATTCTGGAATGTCATAACAGCAGCAAAAAGAAACTTTAGATTTGAATACATTACAGTTGAATAATTAGAAACATTTTTAATGTGAAAAAATGTGCTGTTTTAATGAATAATCCGTTCTGCTAAAAAGAATGCGAGAAATCTGCGATAATAACAGGAGAATTTAATAAAAAATAAAATTATCGAAAACTGCAGTAACATACATTAAAAAACAATAGGATATACAAATTTAGAAAAAGTTTACATTCTGACAAAATCACTTTTTGTAAACAACGTAATTAGAACGAGACCTGTTGTTGAAGTGATAAATTGAACTGTTGTTTTGGACTCAAGCGTCGAATAAATCGACCATTAGGTAAGTAAGCAAATTAAGAAATCGATGGAGGCGAAAATTAGAGGAAGCTTCAAAAATAAAAACAAACATTTGACCTGAATGACGTTAAGTGCACGATGTATGTCAGTTGCTTTTTTTGTTTCAATGAAACTTTAAATCTAAGAATGTAATTATAATGTTCACAATGTAATTATGAGATTTTGTTTGATGATGAATAGTATAATGTTTGAAATACCTTTGAATAGTCATTTGGATGTCAGAACAATTCAACTGTTAAATATAAAATAAATTCACAGAACATTTAACAGATTTTTTAAAAATAATTTTAGATATCAAATATTTATATATAGCTAATTGATAGGTACTACTCTTAAAATTTTTATTTAATGCATCATGATACAATAATATACATACTTGAAAACATTTTTTAAAAAAATTAAGCTAGTTTGTATTAAACTACGTATTTCAAATTATATGTTAGAAGGATAAGATACATATCTTGATAAATATTTAGCATGATAGATATAATAATTCGATGCATCAAAAAAATCTTACGATTTTAGAGAATAAAATTTTAAAAAGCGAATTTGGAATATTAGACAATTTTTTAAGGCATAATTTAATTTTTGCAATTAATTCAATAATACTTAAACAAGGAAAAGTTAATTTTTACCTGTTTTTACAGAGGAGAAGTAATTAAAATGTGATTCATTTAACTGTCGCATTGATTGCCCTCATCTTCTAGACTAATGGTTTTATATTCTAAGTGTTCCAGTTAGATCAGTAATTAAATTAGTAATGTAAATGAATCCCGTGGAAAACACTTCCTGCTTCATCGAGATAAAGGTATACATGTATAGAACGATAAAATCGATCACATATTTCTGTTCGTTGAACCATGGTATCTACGTAATGAAATCGAGAACGGACAATGAAGTAATAGTAATTTCATACTGAGGTGAATAGGATTCATTTCTCTGAATCCGGATGAATGTTTTTAATGTAATTGCTTTACCTTTGCAATGCTTTTATGTTGGTACATACAATATGCGCGCTGTGCTGTTTAAAACATATAATACGTCCAGAATTCATAAGTTTTGTTTATAGTATATAAGAAAAGTAAGGAATTTTGGAATATGGCAAAGACATCAATAGAGGACATTTTTCTCAATAAGTAACTCAAATTCGTATTCATTTTTAACTGTCCAATTAGGTTGAAAAAGTGTTTTTTAGGTGTTAATTGTTACGGCTATTAGGAAAAAAAAAAGAAATATAAGCATTGAGGAAAGGAAAAGGAATAATATATAAAACTGGAGAATTTTAAGTTGTTTTTCTAATATTTACTTCATTTAACTTATAAAAATATTTTTAAAAGTGTTTTTTGCGGAAGGAAATTTTCATGATAATTTGTACATGAAAATAGCAATATCTCCAAAACAATCCAATGAAATTTGTAACACTTATGCTATGAGCCCTTTAAAGTGTAGCTAACCGCAGGTTTTAATATAGACGCATTTAATCGCATTTTACAGTAATTTTTACAGTAGAATGTGTTAATTTTGTCAAAAAATCTCATTAATGTCAAATTTAAATGCTTATAAAATATTTATTTCTTAAAATACTTTTACTCTGTGGTTTGGGACACTTCAGATGGATCATGAAGTATATCAATGAAATTAAAATTACATTATACCCAATGCATTTTTATTTATGCTGTTTTTCTTAACATGGAAAATTTTGCGAAAATTTCATAAAAATAATATTTTTTTTTTAAAAAAGAGAGGAGTGATGTTAGTTATTTAATAATTAGGACTCTTTAAACCTATTTAAGTTTTTTTAAATCAATAAAATTCTTCTGCAAATCAGTTTTTCAAAAATTGGTCTCCGAACCTAGTCGGATGCCTTAAGTTATCAAAGAGCAATACTTTACATTAATGTTCACGGTGAATAAATTGAAATGGCAGTAATTTATTACTTACATACATATTTTTGCAAAGATTTAATGAAAAAGAGGTATCGCAGACATGCTAGCTAAATTCGTATATAAATCGATTTATATATTAATCAGTAATGAATTAATATGAATACGCAATATAAATATATATATCATTAAGTTAATTTTAAACTGATGCATAAATATTAAGTTAATTTTTAAAAAATAATAATAAATACATTAAAAGAAGCTTTAATATTTTGAATCATACTCTGAACACTTCATCTCTATTCTGCTTCAGTCATATTTTTTCACTTTAAAACAAGTGTTTTAAAATATGAGAAAATTTGGATGTTTTCCCAGAAAGCAACATATCAATCTCAATTTTATTATTTCTAGGGATACTGTTTAATCGTGATTCACTGTTCTATTAAAATTTTACAATTAAGGCAGGAAAAGTTTTTCAAATATCTATTAAAGCAGAGCTATTTCGTGAATTGTCATACATAATGACAATATTCAACTTACCAGTAACGTGAACTACATTTACACACAATTGCTATTTCTCGTATTAGAAAAAGAAACTCATACCGTAAAATCCGTCGTATGAAGCGCACTTTTAACGTAAGAAATAAGATTGAAATGTACAGTTGCGCGTTATACGCCTGGTATAAAAACAATAGCTTTAAAAATTAAAAAATAATAATAATAAAGAGATGAGAATACTAAAAATTAGACTTCTACGTACATCGAAATATTGTTTATTTAAAAGAAATGACATACCTTATGAACTTAAGGAGTTGTATTAGAAATATGCGCTACTTTTTCAAAAGCCTCGGGTAATATCTCGAATAAATGACTTCAAAACATAAGAGCATTGGATACGTACTCTTAAGATTTCTTCGTAAAAAAGGGGGTGCGTGTTCGAATGTACCTAATGTTCCCCGTAAACGGCGAATGTACCTAAAAGTTAAAAAATGTAGCTTGAAAATATAGGTGCATGCTATATTATATATACGCCGGATTTTACGGTAATTAATTAAGACTGTACGGTTAAGTAAACTGTTTTTTGAGTTAGAATGAAATTAACTTAACGTAAGTTAACGCGGCACATTTTTCCTATCTTTAGGTCCTCCAATTGGTGTGGTGTGGTAGTTAGGAGAAGGGTTGCCAGCTCAGGTGTCGTCCACGTCACTTGACCATGGTTCAAAATTACGTGGTCCGTCGCCAAAAGCTCTCGTGTAGCTGAACAGTGCGACGTTAATATTCACTCACTCACCCTATCTTTAGGTATGCTGGATGTACTCGAAGGAGTCATATGTATGGTGTTGAATTTTTAAAATATTAACTAACATGTATAAACGCTGTTTACAAATAATTTTTGTTCCTTTTCTATGAGTAAATGTTCTTATCAGTTCAGTACAATACCATAATAGGTTCTTGAGGAATTGTTCTTTACGGATTTGTACGAATTTTAAAGAGGAAAACAACGTGACTTGTTTACATGAACTTTCAAACTCAAGGTTTGCAGACAGACATTATCCAAAAAAAGTGTTAAAACTTGCTCTTCCAAAACAAATACATTTTTAATAAAGGCACAAGTATAAAAATAAAAGGTTAAATAACCTTAATAGGTTTCGTTGTTTACCTCGTCTTGTTCTAATATTGCTTCAACAGAATAAAAAATAAACTAATCATTGTGTCATTACAAAACAAATTAACACTCTGATTTTTTTTTATCGATTCTTCCTCCTTAGCACAGCTCATTAAACGTCCTCAAATATCTTCCTTTCTCATTTTTTTTTCTTTTCTCATAAAAGATATGAAGCGTCCATGAACGAATAATCAATATGAATTTTAAAGTAATAAACGAGAGATTTTAATCTTTCAGTTCTTGTATGGTAAATGAAATATGTTTTGAAAGACTAAAAAGCACTTTCTAATACATATATATTACATAATATTTTTTTAAAAAATACGATTGTAAATCTTATGAAAAGAATTTGAACAATGATAAAATTCGAGAATTAAATTGATAAATCGATTGATTATTCAATAACATTACTCTTGTTCGCAGATGGTCCACATTTTGAGCCAAGATCAAATGACAAGGACGACATCTGAGATGGCGTCGTCCTTTCCAAACTTCCATGCGAAGCAGGTAGCTGTAACCGAGTGGTCAAAGTCGGGTTTTATCGGTCGAATCCTGGGGCTACTAAATACCCGCCATATAGAGGAGCTAATGCACATTAAATCTGTCGAGGTTCAAAATCCTCCCGTTGTCAGGGACGTCTTAAGGCATGGGCTCTGGGCCTCGTTTAGTTCCTAACTCTGCCTCAATAAGATAATTATTTGAATAATTTTTATGATCGAATGTTATTCTCGGACATATTCTCCAAAAAACTGGGAATTTCAAACTACAAGTCAACTGGCAACAGTTGCAAGACTGCATTATTAGGTGATAATTGTTGTCCATGTCTGGGCATAGGTCTAGACATATATATATAAACCATTATTACTCATTTAATTAAAGTGCGGCAGTTGGTCGAGGCGATTTGTGCCTAGGTTTGTGAGATTGTGAGTCATGCACATTTATTCGTTTCAGATAACCGTTTGCACAAGTATTTTGCAACTTTAGTATTTTACTATAAGTGTCTACTTTTAAGGGTCACAGGTAGGGTCTACTTTTGCACAGGGGCAAAAGACCACAAAAAGTCGTAAGATGTCTCTGGGTCCAGCACCTCAAGAATTCTTAAGACGTCCCTGCTCGTTGCAGTGGAGAGGGGTCCTTGCTCTAGTATAGCTCTCGTCACTTGATCTTACTTCAAGATTACGAAGCCATCACCAATAACCCTCTTGTTGCTTTGAAGTGCAACATTAATAAGCAGTCAATCAATAAACCACAACTCGCTCACGTGAGAACTTAGAGCCTCGGCAATTTTTAGGTGCATCAACCCTGTTTCTTGGCGAAGCTGTAATGGCATTAGGATAGCGAGATCTCGTCTGGGTTAACTTGATATTCCGGTCTAAAGTTTCTTAACAAAGAACATCAGGGCTTCCTATAGTCACTACGTAAATCTCACGATAATAGCAGCCTAACGACTAACACTAACACTCACTTTGCTAAGGTTTAAATAGTACTAAAATTAGCGTAAAATCAAGTTCTTTCTAAGGAAGGTGGTTTTAAACTGAAACAACAGTTAAAGAATTATTTTTAAGCAAGAGGATTAGTAGAAGGGCGCGAACAGGACTCTTCACAAAGTTACTTGAAGAATTAATTAGATTATTGATAACATTGTTTCTCATCATTATATTATCATACCTATAAATTTTTGCTGCTTTTTTAAATAAATTCTACGAAAGTTGTGTTAAATATATTAAAAGCTTAACAATCAAATACTTTGATTTTTCATTGAATTTTTTTATTTCAAAAGAAATAAAAAAAACATATTCACAATATAGCATCATTCCAATAGAATGTATAATAGAGAAATTAATACACATAGAAAAATATGCAATTGGAGTAAAATCCGATATCAAATCACATAATACTTTCACCCAAACATTCATTATAAACAATACTAAAACAGTTATGGCATTTCCCATTGAAAAAGAAACTTGTTTAAATATGTATTTGTAGCAGTTTTGATATCAAAAATGTGCTATAAGTCTTGTGGCGTAAATTCCTATAATATGTAATCCAACAATGTATAAATAAAATGCTTATTATATTGATTAACGTTAAAATTAATGTACATTACTTATATTTTTGTTTTCATTTAATTTCATCATACTTTATTTGAAATAAAATTTTTGGTAAAACCAACTTTAATAGAAATTATAGGGGTTGGGATGTCATTAAGAACCCCTGTTCGGTTAAAAATATGTTTGTTCACAGTAATAGTTTTATAGACTAACGCGAAACTATTTTAGAAAATCCAAATATTTTATTTGAAATCAATTCATTTATTGATGCGACTTCAGACTTGAAGTATTTCGATCGAATTAAATCTTTTTTATAATAAGCATTAGAGTTAAGACAAAACATTACTGCGGTAACATTATGCGTTGCCATTACTCGTTTACAATTTATCAAAATTATTTTGAGATTAACAGATCACCAAGTTGTGGTACCAACATGCCAAAACAGATGTTTAAATGAGTATTAACAATGGTAAAAACATTTATTATGCATGTAATGATTTATAAGACTATTCTACACAACTATCTTAGTATTTCATTCGGAAATTTATTTACAGAATAAAAAGGAAAAATAATACTTTGAGTTCAAAGTTTGATACAAATTATATTTTCTGGACCCTTAAATCTTATGGAATTAGTGAAAGATTCAGAGGCCTAAGTCTAAGCTTTGGGTCACTAAATCCAAACAACTGCCGGTTCAGGATTTAAGATCAACGTGAAGAATTACTGTGTGACTTAATGGCTTTCTCTAGTGAATATGCTTTTCGTGTGAAAATTAGCCCACATTTTACGTCATGCACAACTATTTGAGCTTCTGTAAGTCTCTAAGACTAAGAACACTAAGTCAGAAGCTTCTTTTTAATCTCATTTGTGGTTCGCCAGCGAACTGTAACGTTGTTGCGACATCTCAATGGGAGACTTAGATAACATTTTTTTTTCTTTGTTTTTTGAACAGTCCTTCTATCAAAGAGTAACATTTACGCAAATTTAAAAGCAATTTTCTGGTCGATTGCTGGTGCAGCGGCTTTACCTACTGAGCTTAAACAGTCTTGATTCATTTTGTCCATGTGTTTGATTTAGAACAGATTAAGATTGTAGGTAAATAGGATTAATAATCTCAAACAGAAAAGGTAGAAGAGGGGGCAAGTTCCGGATCCACAGTGAAATATTATTTCTAATACGTATGGTTTATTTACACCTGAAGTGACAGTTTAAAGGTTTATTAGCTAAAAACTGCTTCCAAATGCGATAACGTTCAGATGAATACTTAACCACGTTTGTTTATGTTCTTCAACGTCTTACTTTTACTCATGAAGCTCTGAATAAGTGATTTAATCTCTTATGGGAACAAAACAAGAGCAGAGTTGAAGTTTTTCACGTATAAATTGTAAATATTTCTAGATATCCATATCATAATGCCTTTTGCGAAAGTGTTATAGTAAATTTTTTTAAAATTATTCATAAAAATGTTAAATTCTTTTCTAGAATTATTGTTAGAATGAAATGTTTTTTTTCTTATTACCATTAAAGGAATAATTCATATATATGATTTTTAAGCACAATATTATAATAGTCATTAATAAATTTCTCTCCAGTCTTCCATTTCTATTCAAAATGTTTAAAGCACCAAGTGTGAATAAATACTTAGGCTTGGCAATTTATTAAAAGCTAGCTTTCGGAATTGATTAGCATCAATGATTACGAATTGAAGGGAAAATGTTATTTCCCAAAATAATACCTCCAAATATATTACCCTAAATGAAACATTATACAAGGTTGACCAACCGAGCATTATAACAGTTCAGAAATAAGGGAATTGGCTCTAATTAAATTATGGTCTGTATTTTACCTGAATGTAAAATTGAGAGACCAGCTTTATTATATTTAAAATTGCTAGATATAACACAATTTTGCTTTGCATTGTTCATATAATATTATTTTGCACCTAGCACAAAAACAAGTTTCCTCTATCCAAAAATAGGACAATTATTAACTTATATTGGTTTGATCAACATAGATTACTTCTAAATGAATTACTAAGAACAGTCCAGAGTACATTATGCTGAAAGGTCAAGGGACATAAAAAACAAATATTAATTAACAAAATATGAATGCTATATCAAAAATATATTTTTTTTTCAAAAAAACAAAAAAAATTCAAAAATTATTTTAAACATCATTTATTTATTCCTCGAAAATAGTTCTACTTTCAAAAAAGCTGACAAAGCCACGAGGTTTCAACACTGACGATGTTAATAATTAGGAAAGGTTTTTCCTCTTCATAAAATGACCCATTTACGAAAGAGTGTCGAGATGAAGTATTTTTAAAGTAATTATATATATCTCACTAATATTCATCAGTAGCTGAATCACCATTTTCATAAGCGCTTACCTGTTTCGTGTGCGGAAGAAATGCATAAATCATTTCACTCGACACTATTCAAGCGCTGGATGAAACATCGTTTTTCCATTGACTGCGAAACACCATCACAAGGTCATCGAAATAAGTAATGAGCTCTATCTCCCACCATCAACCCACACGACACCAAAAATTTTAATTCCGGTAAAAGAAAATGTTCTTTTTATACATATACTGAAAACAAAAAAAAGCAGTTGAATTTTAAACAGATGTTTTTGTCTTGCAAGGACAAACTGTACGATAGCCTTAAATTATGGGTTTTTTTTTCAGCATTATCAACTTTAGTCATTGTATAGAAATAAAGTGTTTGCTCCATATATTTTTCGGAAGAATAAAAAGTTAAACCACACTTTTTTTTTATGTAATAAACGCATTACGTGCTGATGCAATATAAGGCATCATAATTCCAAATATTATTTTCATAAAATAGGAAACAATAAATTGGCTATTTTTGTAAGATTGTTGAGCAAGTATGTTACAAAACGTGGTTTTCTTCAATAACAAAAATTCTAGATAATAGTAAGTTTGTACATTTGCAAATTGTGCGTGTCAGTTTTTGAGAATAAGAAATTTCTAAGCTTCAATTATAGCACCTTATTACTTGACACTATATATAATTTTTTTTATAAGCTTTCATGTGTTGAGAACTTATACAAATGATAAAATTTTAAATATAAAATGTATATGAAAAGAAATGTGAAAAGAAATGAAGATTGGACTAAAGAAATCACGTAAAAATTTTATAAAGCAATCCCTTATTTTCAGCTCTGAAAGGAGACACTAAAAAAGGAAACATCAAAAAATGAGGAAAAAAGATTACATGAATTCATCATATAATGAACATATCATTTAAAGTATAGTTTGAATTTTCTTTTTCCTACGTTTTGTTAAATTATTCATAGCAAATTTCTTTTATAAGAACAAAAACTGAGTGATTTTTTTAGTTTTAAAGTATCATGTACATAAAAAACTTTACCCTTACAAATTTATTCTAAACCAGAGGTTGCCAAGCTTATGAAGCTTCTGAGCTTTATAAGTTTGAAGCTGAAAATTATGAGCATTTTTAAATCCTACTGTGATCTACCAAACAAAAGAACTACCAACATTTTAAGAAAATCTTGCATTTGCTTATTGCCTATAAAGTTACATTTCTAGTAAATATGAAATTAATTTCAGCTTAGCTTTATGCAACAAAAGAAGCTGCAATTGAATTGTACATAAGAAAAATAGAAGTGAGTTAGTAATAAATAACAAAAGTAATAACATAATTTTTATCAGGTTTAGTAACTTTAATGAGGACGGGACAATTTTTTTTTTTTTTTTTGTCATCAACAAGTTTTTTGATTTTGTGAAAGTAAGTAGTGTCTACCATTCGAATGCTCATCAGCGAGTCTGTTTCTGTATTTATTATAAATATCATACAGGAAAAAGAAATCTCACAGATATGTAGAGCTGAACATTGCTTTGATTTGGAGACAAACCTAAATCAAGATTAGATATTTTTCTTTAGAAACAAGAGGCCAAATATTTTCAGTACTTGAAGAAAGCGATTTTAGGGCTAAATCATTCTGAAAATCAATCAGTACCGATTCCACTACAGCATTGTCGTCTTGAAAATCTAAATGCTCCGTTACACAAGTACAGAACTCTACAATCAATCTCTATAAGAGACCAACAGGAAAGTTAACGAAAATGTCTCTGCAAGCTACTAGAAGCTCCCGATAGACAGTTTGGAGATCACATTCGAGACAATAAAGTGTCACGTATCGATCACCTAGTTTCATATCGTTCCTCTATTTAAGAAACGATAAAAATTCTTTCGTGCATTAATAATTAACAGAGTATGAATATCCAGTAACAAACAGGTAACCATAACTTTTTTTCCCGTTATTTTATTTTCAGAAATTATTCAAAAAATATTACGTATAATTTAGTCGATAGAAAGTGATCATCGATGAGTTCCCCCCGGATTAGGTATATTTTTCAAATAAATGTAAATAATTTGTGAATAATTTCTTAAATTCATTAATTTAGCAGCCCCATAATGTTCTTTTCTTTGCAGAGCCAACTCTAAAGTTAGATTTTCGTGTTCCTGGAAAATGACCTTTTTTATAATCCTAACAATCACGGTTCAAGAAAGACAGGGCAGCTGCACACATACACGAGCGCAGCCGTTTGTTCTACCACTCAACATATAGGGGTCTACATCTCTAAATGATGCAGAAACGGATCACGTATGCGGGAGGGTGTACAGTTGCATTGGTTTTTGTTTTGTTGAGCTATGTTTCAAAAAAAAAATCGATTGTAAATAGAAGCACGTTGAAAAATATTCCAGCGGGGAAGAATCAACAACTTTCATGCTTGAATGACTATTATGACTTTAAAAATTACGATTTTTCCAGTGCTTTTTGTAATAGTGCTAATATTTTAGAACAATAAATATTCGCAGGAATCAGTATTCTTTTCCCTGAAGAGACTCATTAGGAATTATTTTAACTAAAATCTTTCCTTATCAAATCACAGGATTTCGTACCTATTTTGTGTGTGAAATTCTTACCTTTTATCTCAC
>BMAV01024329.1:409257-419808 GCA_019973955.1 Trichonephila inaurata madagascariensis | reverse complement strand
CACACGCACACACAACATATTTTTTTAAAATTATATAATTTTTTTCAAAAAAAATTGAGTGGTTGCATGTATTTTGAACCACACCTCTTAAATATGTCTTTACTTAGAATATTTCAGACGTAATAGATAAGCAATTGTATATAATAGTCAAAGTACGGACAGAAAGTTTCCTTAATGTTTAACCACTCATTAAAATACTATTATATTTCCTATATACTTTTCAGCTTTCTAGATGACAAATATTGCCAAGTATTTCCTACGAATAACAATTATTTCCCCGAAATTTTCGTTACAAGTCATTCATTTGTGGTTTAATTAGATTTCTATTGCATAGCATGGTCTGCTCGCACCACTGAATGTACCGCACACATTTCCAACAACACAGCTGTAGTATAAAAGAACTGAGAGAGTTAAGTGAAAAAATAGTACTTCAACCACAACTGGACGACACTTGTTGTGGTTCATGAACTGTGAAAATTAACTTTTCGCACACACGTTGCTCTCTCAACTGGAAATGACATAGTCCGTATGTATACCATACGCACATTCACCAGTTTGACTTTTTTCCCCTTCAAATCCAACACATCTCTGTTTATTCTGACTGACTTCCGGGTAGTTTTGTTTATTGAATAATATTTATTCGCTGGGATATTTTGATTTAATTTATATTTCCTTGCCGGCTTAAATGTTTTCCACACTAAAGGGAAGAATAAAGCAATGATCAACAAACCCGTAAGTGACAGAACAATATAAATGATGTATTGAAGTTTGTGGATCGGAATCGTTTGAAGTGTCGAGGCCCAGTGTATAAAAAATTTTTCTGTATTGAATACTGATATGTTACTTGTTCTTTATGTTTAACCGATAATGCTTTGTTATAAAATAATGATAAGTTGAACACGTTGGCAGAAATGGTCCAAAGAATCTATAACTACACCTTAGATACCAATCATTTAAAGGAGCATTCTAGCAAAAATAATAATCAGATGCTTTTTTCTTCAACATTTTGCATGTTCTCTCCAAAATACTTTGGATAAATATTTCCTCTATTTAATACATATATTTTTGCGGGAATTGGAACATTATTTATGAACTTTTTCTTCAAAATGAAACAAAAAAAAAAAAAACTTTAGTAACATTAAAATTACAATTAAAGAATTTTCAATTTTTTGATTATGAAAATCTTTCAAGATTTCAAAGTGATTCAAATACACAGTAAAAATATCTCCGGATAAGATTTTACCAACGTATTTTTCAGAAAATATAAGACATTACTTACAATATTTCTTTTCACATAAAACGTAGGGAATATACGTAATTTAAATTCACAACCGTAGATTTATTTTTAACGCTATGCATATACGCACAGATGTAGATAATGTTGAACTACATTTATTGTGCACGAAATGCTATGAAATTAAGAACTAAGAAAAGCATGAATAATGTATTTAACATAAAACAATCATTATTAAAAAATTATCTCTAAATATATTTAAATTCAGTAGGTTTCCCATAAAATAAAGAAATGAAATTTAAAGTACAAGATTTTATTGAAACTATTTTATGTTTTCACGCATTTTCATTTTGAAGTCATTTTTCATTCGATATGGCGATGCATTAAGAGTAACAAAATCAGTGAGCCATCCCTCTATATTCAATAAATTGTACACGTATCCGATTTTAATGACTTCCTTAACTCTCGGCTAATTATCTTATTATTTTTCAGGGCTATGATTACCGAATGAAAATTTTCATTACGTGGCATCCACATCCACTACACAGGATGCATTAATGATGGGGGCATCGATTTGAAATGCATTCCTACGCATAATCTGTTATTCGCTGTTACGTTGTCAAGTTAAGATTACAAAAGCACTTACAAAGATATCGCTGACTGAAACGATTTCTTAAAGTACAGAGTAAAGCTCCAGGAAAAGATCTAGAAGTATATCAGTAATATACTTAACTTCCGTTTCTGTCACCTGTATAATCACAATCAACTCACAATTATTTCTCTTCCTATCATTGATCTTACAATTTTTAAATTAATAATTCTTAATATTCAATTCTTTATTATTCTTATATTCAATTACTCTTAATTAATCTTATTCTTAATTAATCTTATATTAAATTATTCTTATATTAAATTATTCTTAATTAATCTTATATTAAATTAATAATTCTTAATATTTTTGTAATTAGAGAGTTACT
Organism: Trichonephila inaurata madagascariensis; assembly: GCA_019973955.1. Classification (NCBI taxonomy): domain Eukaryota; kingdom Metazoa; phylum Arthropoda; class Arachnida; order Araneae; family Nephilidae; genus Trichonephila; species Trichonephila inaurata. The sequence goes on along the minus strand of BMAV01024329.1, from coordinate 417,597 downwards.
AGGTTCAATGAATATTAAAATGCATCATAAACTGGCATCACCTCCCCCTCCATCCTCTTTTACATGAACTATGAAAAGAATCAATAAAATTATTAATCAAGTTAAACTAATAAAACCTCAAATCAGAAATAAAAAGTTTTTTTTTTTTTTTTTGTAAAAAGAAAGAAAGAAAGAAAATGAACTAACAAACAGGTAGAACGAAACTGCGAAATGACCCATAATGGGCTGAATATGAATGTAGGAAGAGGGAACCGATTTTAATTTTCTACGTGCGAAGATTTATCTTTATTTTTCTTCCAAACTATGCATGCGTGATTTGAATAATGAAAGTAACTCTTGCAATACATTTCGGTGTTGGTGGACACTCCGTTTCTTCCTATTAGATGCTATTTCTAGGGAAATAGAACACCTGACATTGAATAGGGGTTAACAAGTTTCCTTACTTAAAATGCAACTCATGGTCAAAATAAAATAAATAAAACATTGTGAAAAAATAGGTTTGCTACTTCTTCATCCAATAGTACGATAACTATCTGGGGGATAAAAATACGGACTCACTAGCGTATTTTTGGAATTATTTGACCTCACGTCAATTAGCTTCTACCTTGTTATGTCTTATATATTTGTTTATCGTACTACAATCAACAGTTTTACGTATAAATTGTGAATAAACAATTAATGACTAAGCGAACTTCATTGCCATTTGTGTCCAACACTTTCATAAACTTTTTCCTTTGTCGTAATTAAAAAGAAAGGAATAATAATTTTTGAAGCATTTCGACATAGAAGGGTACGAATTAACCCTGTTATACGGGGGACACCTGTATGCATATAAAAGATATCATAAAAATTAAATGAAACATATTAAATTTGGAACTAAAAAAAAAACTTTATTTGATGGTTTCGCGCGCGCGCGTGGAAGATGAATTCAGAACGTCTCCCAGCTTCTATATCCATGGATAGGAATGAAACCATTCTAGAAATTCAGATATAGTTAACTGATTTGATAGGCTATGGTAAATAAGACACTGAAGCAAACAAATACAGCAGTAAAAGGGTCCATGATAACAAATATCGCCTTATCTTTAGAAATTCCTAATGAGAGAACGGAAATGATCTCAGGGGTGAGGTATTTCAACCAATTTGGTTAACTGAAAGCGAACTATTGAGAACCACCGCAAATATCTTAACCGCACCATTTGACGAATCAACGGGAAATGTGCACAAGCATATCAAAAATTGAAGAACACCTGCAGTGCCGGAGTAATTAGTAAATTTTGCAATGCAAATTTAAGTAAATAAATCCGACCCTTTTTTTCTTTAAATTTACTTGAAAAACAGAGAGTGATTATTCAGTTTTTTATTAAAATTCGTTGAATAAATTTTATTTAAGTAGTATTCTAGTGAGTAATTTGATATATATAGCTATTAATTTCAATTATATATTTAGGTATCTGTCTACATTTCTGAATCAATGTTTGAATGAAATTCAATTTTATTCATTTATTATTTTTTTTATCTTTACAATTTCGTGTGTAGGAAAAAAAAATCGAGCAGCTAGAAAAAAAAAATTTAACGATAGAGAACGAGGAAGGTTTATGCTATAAAAATGAGGAATTTTAAATACCTGATATTAAGCATTATTTTAGTAAAATAAGAATCAAAACTTTAAATGACTTTTCATTGTATATAGTCAAAGTTACATTACTTAAAACCTGATATCTCAAAAATTAACGAATCTATTTCTTTCATATTTTGTTACCTGTTATTTAAAGTATGATAAAGACAATGAACTAAGGATTTAGCTTTAGCATCTATAGTTTCTTATTTTTAACAGTTTATTGTTATGAATTCTATGGATTTAAAAAAAAATTTCTATAAGAAAATGTGTTATGAGCCGTAACTTTTTGGTAATTATAAATATATTTTAGATTTTAGTCATTGCTTTTATAATTGTGTTAAATATGTTGTGTAAAAAGTAATTTCAATGTATGGCTTTGAATTCCATATAGAGTGTTTTGAAATTTGGCATAATTTTCATCAAATTTTAGCTATACCTCATTTTAATAAATTTAAATTGTTATATAATTTTCTAGTTGACTTTTTTCATTAATTTAAATCATAAGCACCAACAAAACAACATAAAATTACTAATAGCATGGCATTTTCGAAAACTTGTCTCCCTACTCAGGAAGATACCTTAAGGCATTGAGGTATATAAAAAAATCCTTCTAAAAAATAAAGTGAATGTGAAGGAAATTCAATGAGATTCTAGTAAATTATTATATATTAATAGTTATTCATAAATTATTTTGAGTTTATTTTTCTGTTAAATTGTATGATATAATTAAAACTGAAACCACAATGCAATCTTACATAAAAAGTTAAAAATTGCAAGTTATTGTCAGTCACTTTGGTTCTTTTCAAGGAACAAAATTCAAAAATGCATAAAACGATTTTTATTCTGAACATAAAATAGATTATCAGAAATAATTCATTGTGCACTTCCTTCAATTTAAATTCAAACAATGAGATTGAGAATTTAGAACAGAAAAAAACTAGATGTTCAGATTTAGAGCACTGAAATTATGTGGAAAAATCTATAATAATAAAATTCTTGAGAATATGGAACCATTAAAAGTGCTCTTTTTAAAAAGTCAGAAGTTCCTTTTGTGCATATATAGTTTAAATTAGTCCAAAAAGGCAATTATCTGTTTTGAAAGAATTTTCATTTTTAAAAATCATAATCTGTCATTGTTCCTAAAATTTATTTCAAGGAAATAAATTGCTTCTCTACAATTATTGGTTTTTAAATTCAAAGCTTTTATATCCCAGAAAGATTTCCTTCCTTTATTTATTGATTAAAAGATAAATTACAATACCAAAAAAAAATGTGATTCAAAAATATCCTTAACTTTTCAGTCATTATTCATCTGTATATTGATATTTCAATATATGCTGAATGATTTTTAAAAAAAATCAAAATTAAAACTATTTTTAGAATTATTAATGAATAACGGGGAAAATTTCACACTTTCATTAAAGTAATAAAACAAAAACCTTACAAAAATGTCGTAACCAAACTTAAGTGAATAAAAACAAAAAATGACTCTTTTTAAGGATTTCAGAAATACTAACAAATAAAATAAAAAAAGATGCACAAAAAACCATGAACAATTACTTTAACTCTAAAAATCGTTGTAAAAACTTGTATAAATCTAAGGAAAAAAATAAAATAAATAGTGTTTACAAAAAGAATCAAAGACATTGATTTGGAATTTTTATCATAGAGCTTTATACTAGTTCAATAGAAGTGTTTAAAGTTTCTTAAAATTTTATACCTCATGTACAGATTGAAGCACAAAAGGATATCAATATTTATAATATAAAAGTAACAAACAGATAAACAGTCAAACAATACAAAGGATGAACGAAATTTATCGAAGTAACAAATTCAGTTTTTAGAAATTAATAATGTTCACAATGATTTCCATTTACTATTCGACAGTAAAAAGAACATTGTTTTTTTACTGTTCAACACAGAAGTGTTACAAGTTAAAAAAAAATTTGTACCTTATGTACAGGTTAAAGCAAATGGGGGGGGGGCGATATTCCAGTACTAGCATTATAAAAATAACAAACAGACTAACAGTCGAACATTTTAAACAATGAACGAAATTTATCGAAGTAACGAATTCAGTTTTAGAAATTGATAACGTTTCAAAATTAAAAACGTTCACAATATTTTCCATTTACTATTCGACAGTAAAAAGATACTAAATAAGAGATAATGAGACAATGAAATATTTTGACAAAGCTTCATTTGCTTTTTATTCAAAGTGCTATTTAAACAGTGTTTTTTTATTACAGTTTCGTGAAATGAATTAAATAATAAATATTGCTACAAGTAAATTTTTAAATATTGTTACAAGTTATTTTTGCTCTAAATATTTTTCTGAAATAATTTACTGGAGAAAAGTAAAATAATTTAACCATCACCAAACTGCACGCTGAAAATTTCAGGAATAAAATTTGAGAAATTCAAATAGTTAAAAAAGAAGAGAAAGAAAAATGCAAATTACTGAAAACTTAAAATCATATGCCGGAAAAGAAATTTCAATTCTGTTTTACTTTAGACTTTATTCCGCGTTGGCATGTTGGTTTCGAGTCGGTGTTGTCCACGGTTCCTGTCTTGCATGAGTTAGATAAAAAGAGAAATTAAACAAGACATTCATTTAACATTTGAGGAAGGAAAAATGCGTATTTAATCTAACAGTAGCAAAACATAACCATACATTATTATTTTTTAAAACTCTTAACCGGCGAAAGATTTAGTACTGTGAAAAGTTAAAGTGAGAATGATAATAAAATAGAAAATCATTTATTGACTGTTTGATTGAGATGAAAATAATATAAATATATTTATATGAAATCACTATAATTAAAGAATAAATTATTATGTAAAATATGCAAGGCAACTATTTATTATAAAATAAATAGCTGTCACGTATATTGATTTTGAAGCTAGTTTTGATTTTTATAATAACTACTATTTACGTAAACAAGTATCAAAGTTACAATAACTCACTCAGAAAATGATTATTTTGAATAAATTATGTGCCATATGATGAGAGTATAATCTATAATTAGGAATACTTTAGAATTAATAAAAGAAACCCTGAAAATGAAACTTCGAAAGAAAAAAAAAAAAGAATTTTTCAGAGTGTAAACAATTTTAATTGAATATATATATATATACACATATAGAGAGAGAGATAAATTAAATGTATTTATACATTTAGTGATTACATAGTCGACAAATATATTGTTACGAAGCATTAAAAAAAACCCCATTATTTTTACTTTATGTGGGGAATGAATCCATTCTCTTCTTTTAATGTATCTATTTTCAGATTATTTAAGGGGTTTTAATGGTGTTAATTTTGTCTTGAGAACTGAAATTTAAACAATTTTCGATTGGATATAATTCTTTGAGATTAAAATTAAATAATTCGATTCTTTTACACATTACTTATAAAGGAAGGTTTTAAAAAAGTGTAAAGAGTTTAAATATAATCATTATTTTAAAAATTTTAAGCATATGAAAATAAGAATTTCCATAAGAAATATTAATTAGGTCATACATTGAGCCTGATATTTTCTAAAATAGTAGCTCTAATTACTAGCAATTAATTGATTTATAAAGTTAACTATATACTTATTACACTGTATCAATTTTTATATAAATAATAAATAATATATTTTTTTAAAAAATAAAAATTATAACATTTCCAATGCATAAATATTTCTTGGTGAATACCGCTCGGCTAAGAAAATAACTAGCAACTGCTAACAAAATATAACTTTCAATAAATTTTTTTTCTCTAATAATAACATTTTAAGTGAGACTTGATCTTAAGCAAAAATATTATTATCAAATATATTTATAAATCAATAAATAATCATTTTTACAATCTAAAACTTTACTCAGTGAATAAAAGTGGGGAGCTGGGGCTTCAGTGGGATAGAAAAGAGTACGAGAGAGAAATCAATATTCTCTTAAGAGTAAAAAAAGAAAAAAAGGTCTATCTTGTTTTCAGTTATCTCGCAGCGTTCTTCTTTGACATTTTACTCAAACGCTAAGAGTTTCTCTCTCTCTCTCTCGGATACATTTCTTTCTTCTCTTCTAAAAATCATTTCGGATTCAATTCTCCGCTTCCTACATCTACGAGATTGGGGGAGGAGTTCTGTCGAAAGCTCTGCATGTATGTGTTTATGTATGTATGCTCCTCTCTCTAGTCGATAACGAAATGCATATTCGAAAATTTTGTTAAAAGGATTTTGATTTTTAAAATATTATCACAACAGTTAACAACACTCACTTTGGGAATGAGTAAATTATAAAATGGATTTAATTAAATATACATGGCGTCTGTTATCATTAATAAATAAAATACTTTTCCCAATTTTTGTATAGATAAATAAACAAAAGGACTGATTTTTTTAAAAAAAAAAAAATTCGAGTTCACTTTTTTTGGAGCCAAATTTGAAGCTATGCAGATGCCTAAAATTCGATCTTAGACATGCACATAAAGAACAATACAAAATGAAAGGAAGACCAAAATAAACGAATCTATAGTTCAGATGTAGACCGGATATAAGTCTTTTCTACAGATAACTATTTTTAAAACTGACTGTTAGTAAACTCGGACCGTATATTCTGTAAAACGCAAGATAACTTCGTAATTTATTTTCCACTCTCGTGTCAAAGATCTTTAGCAGTGAAATATAAGAGCAATGAGTACATTTGATATATCGTGACAATACGCGTACCACATGGCCAATGAGTTGAACGGTCCTAATTCGGTCCAGAAAGCATAAGGGTCGTTCAAAATATCCCCTAACCGGTTACCCTATAGTGACCAGCCGGTCATGAAAATCTATGCATACATTTGAATCAATCAAAAAACCCATACCTTGAATTGAGGAGGTTCCATCTGGACAGCCTGCTCATGGACTTCACCTGTAAAATCTGAAAATATTGGCTTAGGAAGGTGGCATCGCTGGGGAATCCTCTGTTTATACCGGCGACAGACGATTTTCGTCCAATACTCCTGAATGAGCGAAAAAATCGTCTGCCGTAGCGTGGAGCGGGTCAGCGATAACTGGAACGCATGCGCGTTGAGTCAGAGCGTGTCTGAGGTGTCACGTGACAAACGGCTCATCCAGCCGCCCTGCTCATTGTTCACCCCCTCCTTTTCGCTTCCTTCCCCAGGCAACCATGTGGGAGGAAGGGGGAAGCTCATGGGGGGCATTCGATTGTCCACAGCCGGTGGTGATACATAATGGTGGAGGGAACATCATTTTCGAGCTCACAGGGGAAGTTCTTCATTATAAAAATGAATGCAGCTTCAATCATAGGTCTGATATTTCCTCAATTTCTACTCGCAAGCTCTGTTAAATTTACTCACGTTATGAATCAGCATAAACATAACTGAGTGACGATAAGGGGTAAAAATATGTGGTGGTAATTCATACGGGTCCTGTCTTACAGGGGGAGGGGACATTTTTGAAATGGAGCAATCTACTATTAAGTCTAACGCACCGAATGGACATAAAATAAAACATAAAGAGTGTTCTTTTGACACATCTAAATAGTTATAATAATATCAAATTATTATTTTAATGAAAATGAAAACAAAATACCTAGATTATCTCAGTTGTTTGTTTCCCTTTCTTTTTCTGGAATTGAACTAGCTGCTATAAAGACTTAATATATCTTTTTTTTTATCATATATATAAATTGAATTTATTATTATATAAGTGTGATAAAATTATTTCATTTATGTTAGAGAAAAATTCCAGGTAATGTTGTGTCTCTTCCCGCATTAGGAAAAATATTTAGAAGTTAAAAAGTAATTTAAAAGTAGGATTTCAAAGTAAACAATTGAAAATAGAGAAAATATAGAATAAATTTCATTCTTATAACTCATATCACTGTGTGTGAAAATATAGATGTATTCTTAAAGCCGCCTGATATTTATATTATAAATTTAAAAATTACAAGACATTTTTAAACTAAGCCGAAAATCCGTTGTATATTCTTCCATGCCTATTTTGAATCATAGTACAACTTAGTTTTTTTTTTTAAGTTCCTCAAAACAGAAGTTGATAGAAATCTTAACGTAATCTGACATAGTTTTGTTTTAATTATATAGTTGTTAACTTTACAAATTATTTATTGAAGGCGCCTTTTACAACACCTCAGAAAAGCGATATTTTACGAGATCATGTCTGGTTAAAATTAAACATAATTTTTAAAAAATTCTTTATTTTATTTCTAAAACAAACTAACTAGTCTATTTTTGGATTTCTCATAAAATTGAAATGGCACAACCAAATATAGAACTGAGCATTTCATTCAAAACTTAATTAAACAATTCGTTTAAGTGGTCTTTAATAATTTAGATGTGGAAACTTCTTGTGCATTTGAGAAAACTAAAAGATAAACTACTTATAGTTTTCAATGTTATTATCCGCAACTTTTCATAAAATAAACAAGTAGAAGAAGAACACTGCTTTGATTGTACATAACGTTTTTAAAAGCGATGTGATTATTATCGTCAGAGTTTGAAACATTTTTCCGAATCAAAAAAATTATCTTAGAGGTCATCACTTTTAAAAGTTGATTTTACATTTGTTTGGGTCAGTGTTTAGCATAAGAATATCATTAAAAGATTTTTAATGTGCTTCATTTTTTTAAATAAAAAAAATCAACTAATAGGTTGTAATATATATTTATTGGGGGGGGGGGGGGGGGGGGGGGGGGGGGGGGGGGGG